>JAMXIJ010000038.1:0-224886 GCA_025742365.1 Coniothyrium glycines
TAAATTAATTGTATTATCTATATTGTTTAAATCTATAAGCAGACCCCTTTTATAGTTCTAGGGCTATACTAGTACAGCCCTAGATCTTTAATAATCTAAGATATAGCTACCTATATAATTAGGCTATATCTAACACACCCCCTTAGATTAGTAGCTAGGCTAAGCTAAATATTATTTACTAAGATTAACCTATTAAAGCCTTTCCTTAATATCTATAACAGCCCTTTCCTTAGGTAGCTAGGTCCTAGTTACTAGGCCTATCTAACTAAGAAAGTTATTCTATTTAATTACTAGTAGTACTTTAGTTAACCTATTAGCTAATATCTAGTTAGTTAGTACATAGGTTACTATAATCTTACTACTAGAAACCTCTTATTAGAGCTAATAATTATATATATCTATATACCTAAGCTTAGTTTAGAGTTTAGCTATATCTTCTATAATAAGGTAGATTATTTACTAATTATTATAGTTAATTATTATTATTATTTAGGATAACTATATCCTAAGTTCTGTAAGTAGGTGTGTAGTATATAGTACTTCTTTAGCTACTTAGGATAGGGTAAGAAGTTTAGCCTTAGTAGTTAATATAGTAACTATTTCTTATTTACTTACTTTCTAAGCTATTAATCTACTATAGAGCTTAATTATATAGCCTTAAGAGCTTTTATAATTATAGGTATTATTAGTAAAAGAAGTATTACTTACTACTTTAAATCCTTCTTCTTATTCTAGTTTAAGTACCTTTTATTACATACTCTAAAGGTATAGTAGTATTCTATCTACTACTTAGTAATATTTAGTACTTAGGTTAACTAAGAATTATACTAGTTATAATATTATAAAGGTAATATCTAGTCTTATAGTAACAGCTATAAATAGTAGTAAGCTAATCTTTTATTAGTATTAGTTAATCTCTACTACTATTACTAACTTATTATTTAGTAAGAGTTCTATAGTTACTATTAGTATATTATACCTTATATCCTAGTACTCTATAAGCCTACTAATCTTATTAATATATATAGCTTATAAGAGTTATATTAATTATAATTCCCTATTCTATATAATCTTAATTCTAAGAAACTATTATAAGTCTCTACCCCTAGTAAGGGTATATTTTAATTATAGACTCTTAATAATATCCTTAGCTTTATATTTATCTATCTTATAGTATACTAGGATAATATTATCTATATAGAAGAAGATAATAATACTATCCTTAATTATATAGTATAGTTTATAGGGTATAGTCCTAAAGCCTAATTAAGTAAGTAATAATATAAATTCCTTATACTAAAGGAGGGGAGATATACATAGTCTATATAGTACCTTCTAGACCTTAAGTAGTATACCTAGTTTCTAATATCTATAAGGTATCCTTATATATATCTCCCTATCTATTATAGTATATATAAAGGTATTTATTATATTATACTATTTAAGCTTAAGATTATATTTTATAGTAATTAAGGTAAGTATCTAGAAAGAATAGCTTACTAACGTAGCTGTATATATATCCTAAGAGGTAATATTTCTATTACTAGTTACCTTAGATAACTAATTAAGCTTTATATTAAAGTAGTTAATAGTCCTTATTAAGTTTATATATATATACCTATATATAGTTTAATATTTAATATCTAGTATATTAGATTTCTAGTACTAAGACTTTAGTCTAGGACTTTATTTATTTATAGCTATCTAGGTATATAGTTTCTACTTCCTTAAATATCTTATAGAGTAGATATTCTTTAAGCTATCTATACCCTTTTAGTAGTAGTAGAAGCTAGCTTTTATATAAAGGTACTCTATTTAGAAGTATCTAATTAAGTTATACTTTTATAACTATTTTATTATTTACCTTACTAATTAGTACTACCTAGGTTCCTACTAAAAATACTACTACCTATAGTATTATCTTATATATAAGTAGTTTAGAGTTTATACTAGTATTAGTATTAAGGCTTCTAATTAGTCTATATAGATTTAGGGTTATACTAGTATAGCCCTAGTTTTAGTTAACTATATATATTAATAGTACTACTAGTAGAGGAGTTTCTAGTAGTATTAGGTAGGCTCTATATTTCTCTTAGAGCCTATTACTTCTCTAAGGTAGTTACTAGGGTATTTTAGCCTCTACTATTTTATCCTTAAAGAAGGTTTCTATTTCTAGTTAAGTAGCCTATAATATTAGTAGCTCTATAGTCTTAACCTATAATATAATCTCTTCTAATATATTATATATTAGGTTATCTATAATATCCTCTATTTTACTAGAGAATACTATTTCTTTATTAAAGACTATATCTCTTATACTAATTACTCTTCTAATTAATAGTACCTAGACTTAATAGATATTTATTAATTAGTATCCTATAAGATAGCTAATCTAAGCTTTTAGATCTAGCCTTTAGAGCCTTAACTTTCCTTAGTAAGTATTATCTATTATTATAAATACTTTATAGCTATATACTTTAAGATAAGCCTAGTTTAGTCTTTAATTTCCTAGTATAATCCTATTTAGCTTAGTAGTATATATAAAGAATTTCTTATATAGTAATATCTAGTTATTTAAGTAATTTAGCATCTAATTATAGAGATATACTATAGCTCTTATAATTTTAGGCTATAGTTCCTAAGAAAGGTTAGTATCTAGTCTTATAGTACATAATTTATTCTTAATTATACCCCCTAAGTGTTTAGTACTACTATTTTATACTTAGGTATTAGGTACTAAAGGCTTAATTAGAATCCTAAGGGTTATATACTATACTAAGACTTCTTACTTAACTATTATAATCTTATTATTAGATTTAATTACTTTAACTTTAATATTATATTAATTTTATAAGAATTTAAAAAATAGATCTAGTAATCTAATAATTAAGTATACTAGTCTGTTATCCTTAAAGTAGAAGTCCTATATATATATTAAGTAATAGTTAATAATTAGTATCTAACTTTTCTCTTTAGTTAAGCTACCTTCTTTATAGCTATAGAAGTTAAAGGTAATCTATTCTCTAGGTCCTTTATTATTTATTTATAGTAAGTATTAGATTTATTTTCTTAACTTTACTTATCTATAGGTATTATATTAAACTATAGTAATACTCTTAATTTTTACCCCCTTAGATTTATATATAAGGTATTTAATTACTACTAGTTCTAGGTATCCTAGATACTTATACTATATAGTTATACTTACTTATTATATTACTCTTAGTATTCTAGAGCTTATATATATAGTAAAGGTAGCTAGGCTATCTTAGTATTTAATTACTTATTAGTTATAGATTTCTTAAAGTACTATAATAATAGTGTTATTTTTTTGTTATAGGGAGGTTAGCTTATATTTATTATCCTACTAGATTCCTTATTAGTATAATAGTCTAAATAATATAAGGTTATATAGGATTTCTAGGTAGAGTATAATATTCTTTAGATATATTTAATATATCCCTTATAGAGTTTACGTTTATACCTATACTATCCTATAGCTCTTAATCTATAACTATATATTACCTACCTAGATATAGTCTCTAGGGGTTAAAGGTTAGATATTAGATATATATTTAATACTATTATATATATATATTATTAATCCTAAATTAAGAATAAATAAATACTTAAGTAGATATTATTAGTTACTTAAGTAAAATAATACTATTATCCTTATAATATCTATCTTTATAATTACTCTACCTTATAGTTAGTTTAGATTAACTTCTAAAGTATTTAATATTTTAAACTAGGGCTAGCTAGAAGATACTCTACCTATCTAATTTTTTAAGTTATAATTATTTTTAAGCTTATATACTATAAGTCTAGTAATTATCTAGTTTAGTTTAAACTATTTAGGGGCTTTCTTAGGGTAAGTATAGTAGTAGTTTTAAAGATTATAGTACTATCTATAAGTAGGGTAATTACTACTACTAGCTACTACTAGTATCTTTTTTAGGACTACTTAGATTTAGTCTATAGACTATTATATTTTCTCTTACTACTAGTTTAACTAAGGTTACCTTATAATAAGGTAGATAGTACTCTATTTACTATATTAGAGGTATCCCTCTATATATCCTAGTTAGGTATACTACTAGTAAGAAATAATACTTCTCTAGTAGCTAAAGTACTTTTCTACTTACCCTTAATAGGGTTAGATTAGCTTATATAATCTTAGAAAAGTTTTATTATTTTCTTTCTATTAATTATAGCTTTATTATAGCCTAGGCCTAAGAAGGTTACTACCTATAATTAGGGTAACCTTAGTAATAGTATATAGAAAGTTATTTATTATATTAATATTATATATTACCTTTAATACTTATAGTAGCCTTAGCCTTTATAGCTACTTAGTTATATTTACCTAGCTAGGTTTCCTATTATATAGGGGTTCTTATAGGTCTTAGAGATATATAGTATCTTTCTTATATATATTCTCTATTTTTTTTATTATCTATACCTATTATTTCTTAGAGGAGTAATACCTATTAGTAGATTATCTTACCTTCTATATAGTAGCTTAGCTATAGATAGGGGGAGACTATTATTAGGATATAATTAACTAGTTTTCTATAGTTTACTCTTTCTTTCTAATATTCTCTTTTAAGATATTTATATACTTTAAAATATATCTTATAGTTATCTCTATCTTCCTTATATTATTCTTAACCTTTTAGAGTTAAGTTAGATATATATATAGGTATAACTATTTTAATAGCTTCCTTACTTAGTATCTAGGTTATACTACTTTAAGTATATTAAGAGCTTAATATATAGTTTAATAGTATAACCTATAGCATAATAGGGTAGTTTATAAGGTTTAGTAGTTAAGGGGCTATTAGCTTAGGTTTTAGTTCTAGTAGGCCTCCTAGATTAACTAGTTCCTATATATTTAGTAAATTGTATTTAAGTTTAAATTATCTATACTATAAGATCTAGCTATTACTATTAGTAAGAATTACTATTATATCTCTCTAGTTATAAGATATAGTTAATATATTTTATATGTAGTATAAATAAGACTTTTAATTATTAGATTAATAGTCTTAATAGAGATAGGGTTTAAATTAATTATATTATATATTGTGTAAATCTATAAGCAGACTCCCTTTTTATAGTTCTAGGGCCACGCTAGTGCAGCCCTAGATCTTAATAATCCAAGATATAGCCACCTACGCAATCGGGCTATATCTAACAACTTTTTAGACTATTTATTTAATAGTATTTTTTTTATTTCTATAACTTATCTTTTTAGTATATATCTTATATAACCTACTATAAAGCTATAGATTATTATAGTTATAAAAGAATTAGTAAAGTAGGAATATAACTATATAAATATTTAGTAGGCTATAATATCTAAGTTTAATCTATATCTAATTATATATAAAATTAGTATATCTATTATAAACTAATTATATAATTTTATAACCCTAAATTTAGAATAATAAATAGGTAGTTTAGAATTTTATAGCTATTTATAATTATATAAAGGTAAATATATTCTATTACTAAAAAAAAATTTAATTTTAAAAACTATAAACCTAAAATTAGTAAAGTAACTTTTAGATAAGTATCTAAAGTAAAGAAAAAAAAAGTATAAATAATTTTAGAATTAAGAAAAAGATATCTATAGGTACCTATATTAGCTAAGGTATTTAATTAGATACCTAGGCTATAGCTATATAAAATAGTTTTTATAAAAAAATATAAACTAAAAAATAATTTAGTTAAAAAAAAATTAAATAAATTATAATAATTAAAACTTAAGATAGCTAGGCTTTTTAGGTATTACTTTTTTCTATAATAAATATCTTATCTACTTTTTCTAAAGTATTATAAAAGTTTTCTAACTTTAGTACTATTTTTATCTAATATATTTTTAGCTTTAAATAATTATTTATATAATATTCTACCTTACTATAATTATAATAGCTACTAGTAGTTTTAAGCTTTTTAGGTACTAGTATTATTAGAAGGTATTATAGTATAGGTATAGTAGTTTATACTAGTATATAATATATATATATAGAAGAATTATAACTCTAAGATAGTTCTAATATATATTAGTTAAAGTATAACTTATTATTACTATATTTTAAATAAGATATAATTTTTATACTAGTTAGTAAAAAAAAATTATTTTTTTTATATTAAAAATAGTAAGGTATTCTATTATAGTCTTAAAAAAATCCTACTAGAGATACTTAAAACCTATATTAGGTACTTATATTACTAAAGTAATTTTTATTTATAAGTAGTAAAACTATTTTATATATAATATAAATTTTTTAATTATAGTATAAAAAAATAAAACTTAAAAGCTAAAAAGGATTTACTTTTATCTATTTAAAAAAAATTAAATATAAACTAGTACTTAGCTTTTTTATTACTTATAATAAAATAAGACTTAAATAAGTTAATTATTTACTTAGTATTTTAAAAATACTTAGATATATTATCTACTAAGTATTAAAGTTTTAGATACTTTTTTACTATACTAAAAGTATATCCCTAAACTAATACTATATATACCTATTTATTCTAATAGTAATTTATATTAATCTCTAAATAATCTTAAATTAATACTTACTATTATTAGAAGCTAGATATTTTTTTATTATTAAGATTTTTAATATTAGAAGTTTTTTTAGAATATTAAAGTAAAGTAATAAAGCTAAGAGTTAGACTTATTAAAGGTTTAAGAAACTTAATACTTAGTATAGGTTATAATATAGTTAGAGGTATTTTTATAAAAAGTAAAACTAGCTTAAAAAAATAGAATATAAATTAATTTTAGTAAGCTTATATTTATATATTTTTAGTATATAGATTAATAAGTTTATATAAAATAGCTTAATAGTTAATCTTAAGTCTAAAAGCTTTCTAAGTATTTATAGGGTTAAACTAGCTATCTATAGTAGATTTACTAGAATCTAAAGTAGTCTTTTATTTTTACTTTAAAAAAAAAGTTTAAGATTATTATACTTATTAAGTTATAGTTTATATTAATATAATACTTAATAAAAAGGTTACTTTTAGAAGTATTATATTAGTTTTAATATCTTTAGGTTATTAGTAGTCTCTAAGTCTCTACTTTAGTATACTTTATAACTTTTCTAAAAGTAATTCTTAAGCTAGGTTAAAAAAATTCTAAACCTAAAGGCTTTAGTTATTAGGAGATTTTTAGTATTCTAACTATATAAATAAAAAAAAGTACTAGTTAAGGTTAGAAACTAATCCTATAATAATTATATTCCTAATAAAAGCTTTTCTAATAATTTTTAAATAATTATAATATTCTTAAAGCTATTATTAGTAGAAATAATTTTTTTTTTATAATATAATAATATAGAGTATAAATACTATTTAAAGGGAGTTCTAAATTATCTTAAAGGTATATAGGAGTATATAATAGTTATAATAGGTTTAGATAGGTATTTATATCTATAGGTCTTATATAAAAGAATAAAAGAAATATAACTATCTAGAACTCTATTAAGGTAACTTTATATATTTAATCTCTATTAGAGAGGATATAGCCTAATGTCTTAGGATATATTATTATAGAATAAGTATTATTATACTACCTATAGAATATAAAGCTATTTCTTTACTATTATCTTATAGTATAAAGTAAATACTTATACATATAGCTACCTTTATAGGTACTAAGAACTTATTAATATAGAAAATATAAGCTTCTTTATAGGAAAACATTTTTCCTACTCTATAGCTAAGGCGCTTACAAAGCCTATATAGAGCGTGGATTCTCTGTAAGGATTTTCCTATACTAGATATACTATCCCTAAAGCTTTCTAGAAGGTATGCTAGTAGTAGAGCTGTACTTCGTAAGCTTTTTACTGCAAGCCAGCCTTGTTTGTTTTTACTGTGTGGGCAATTGGTTGAAGAATGCCCTTATTATCAAGCGCTCCGAGACCGGTCCCCTTAGACCAACCCATTTTACTCAGCAGTGCATGCCCTTTGTTCTCCGGACCCAATTCAGGGGCGTTGGCACCAACCGTGTCGCCATCCTGGTAGCTTATTCGCGGTCGGACCCGATTGCTGTGACGTAGTGTCGCAGCTCTGGATTGGTGGTTGTTGCCTGACCCATATAGAGGTCCTCGCAATCGTTTCTGGAACCCTCTACGCTGGATAACAACATCGAATTCGGCATCAGTATAGGCGCGCGTACGTATAGTCTTCGCAAGGACAGTAAATCTGTCATGACCATCGCCACGTGAACGAGAAGTGAGGTTGAAGGAAGCAGCAGCTTGATGTACCGTGGCGCGACGACTTGCTTCCATTGGCGGTAAAGAGAGACTGTGCCGTTATCAGTCGAGCGATGCAATGAAACAAGAGTGACTTACGTCTGCATGTCGCCCATCAGAAACTCACGTATCTCCTCGACAATGTCCTCCATGCTGATTCCGCCCTCGTACTTGACTTTGAGATTAGCACCCCTGCCTTTCCTGCCAAGGAGACCTTGCTGCCGTAGTTCCTCACGCTCCACCTTCTTCAATCGCTTCTTGTCCCGATCGGCTGCCCATGTGCTCTGGAGCTGATCATTTAGGTCTTCGTCCTCGAGCTCTGGTGGCATCTGACCACGCCTACCTTTCTTCTTTTGCTTCAAGGATGGTCGCTCTGTGTCCATAATGTCAAAGCCACCGTATGGGTCCATGGCCAGCGCGTCCGCCATGGCGGATGCGGAGGGGAAGGAAGAGCTGCGAGTATTGCGGACGCGAACTCTCTGTCTTGCATTAGATCTTCCAAATCCCTCAAAAGAGAAAAGTGATTCTGGAGGTGCAGTAAAAAACTCGTCACCCGCGTAAAGTAAAACTTCATCAGAGCCTAATCCCAGCTCTTCCTGTTTCTGAAGTACCCTAGCAATAGTTTCATCATCAAAGTCTTCCTCTTCCTCTTCCTCTTCCTCGTCGTCTTCGTCGTCTTCTTCCATTTTACCTTCTTCATCGTCGTCATTGTCTGTTGAGGCGCTATCACTTGTTTGTCGCTGTCCGCGGCGAGAAGCATCTTGTTCGTAGGCCTGCACCAGACGCCTTTCAGCTCTGTTTCGGAGAAGGGTGGCCGGCAACCATCGGGCATCATCGACACTCGAACCGTGGTAGACACAAAGATAATGAAGGCCGCTTTTCCGGACGCGCTTCGACAGTACACAAGCGACTGTTTCCATGGCTTCAGACGATGTTGTTATCTCATCGAGATCTCGCAGCATATCAGAATCCCAACTATCCCTGTCGTTGACTCTTTCTTCTCCTTGGTCATGTCCACCATCCTCTTCCGAGGCCGACTCCCAATCATTGTGACTACCTGCATCAAGATCCATTTCGCGCTGAGCGAAGCCAGACGCGACCAACAAGTCATCAGTGAGACCGAAATCCTCCATGTTTTGCAGGTAATCGTCCAACGCCGCATCGCGTGCACTTGCTTGTTCAGCGACAAAGGCGTCCATTGATGGCCGGTCTCGGACAGGCAACCAACCTATGCCTGGCTTACTTCTATGCTCCCATGGCGTTGTTGCGCCTTCCCATGCAGGTTTGCCTCCACGCCGCCTCGAAAATCCAGCATCGATAATGCTCTCCGAATCTGATTGTGCATTCGGCTCCGTCTGGACCGTCGCTTTGGCTCGAATGTATGGCTCGATGGAAGCCGTTGCCTCTGCATCTGTGGTATGGGGTGCGTGGTTCTTGGTGGTACTGGGGACAGACTTAGGTGCAGCGACCACGAGTCCAGCTGGCGTTGGACTTGACTGTAGGCCAGCATCCTTGCCATCTAGAACGACTACAGGGGCAATATGACGTTCCGGCATTGTGGTTTTTGCAAAAGCAGTGGCTGGTGACTGCTGAGAGATTTGGGCGCGACCCTTGAACACAACCTCATCTGCGCTCGAGGACGCCTGCGATGATGCTGGGGACGGACTGCGAATAGCCATATGCGCCATAGCATGTGTGTTGTCAGCCAACTGCAAGGACATGGGTGAGGAAGGCGGGAGCGATGATTCTTCCTCAGACTCAACATGGCAAGCTCCGGCGGCTGGCTTTCGCTCCTTGATGGTGCCTTCAAGATGGCCAGCACTGATGAAGTGGACAGGCATATGCCTCAGCTTCTTGCCGGCTTCGAAAGCGGCGGTCCGATGGTTCGACATCCAGCGTGCCTCGTCGGCGAGCGAAAACTTGGGCGTGATGGCTAGAAGCGGAGTCAGTCGGTCAGCAGCGTGGCCACATGTGGGATTCAACTGCAATCGTACGTTCTCGGACATGTCGAACCGGCAACGGCTGGGGCGCATGGCGCTTGCTTGGTGGTTTGCGTGGCGGGCTCTTTGCGGAGGCCTTTCCCTTGGTCTTGCCCTTCTTGCGCGACATGGCAAGTGTGCAATGTGGGGAGGGGCGTGGTGGCGTGGACAGCGTGGACAGCGTGGACAGCGTGGACAAGGTGGACAGCGTGGACAAGGTGGACAGGCGCGGCGGAGAGTCGATGTTGTGGGTTCCGGCTTGCGAAGATGATGAAGATGATGCGCACTTCCCATGACGGAGTGGCGAGGGGCATGACTGGACGCGACCCGGCCGCAGCGCGTGGGAGGCGTGCCGGTACGTACATGTAAGCAGGTCACAGCTCACAGCTCATGCTGGCCCCTTCCCCGCGACAGCCAGGCAGCGCCCATATGACCGCAGGCTACGGCTGGCTGCGCGTCCAGCTCGCTTCTCTGCAACGTCGTACCATAGCATTTGCACACTTGCTCGTGCAAGGCCCTGTGTTTGAAGTCTCGGAGAACGCATGCCCGTGACGTCGACGCCATCAGCGAGCAGCCCCAGACACGTTCTCGCAACCCCCGCCCTCTTCGGACCTCCGCATCCACTTCCGCCTCCACCTCCGCAAGCACTGCCGCACGCCGGCCCACGTCCACCTGCGCCTCGCCATGAACGACTTTGAGCGCGTCGGACGCAGCATCGTTCGCACATTCTACGATCCACCGCCCAGCAACGAGTCCAACGAGCCCATCTGGCTGCTGGGCCAGCGCTACGAGGCCTGCCCGCCGCCGCCCCAGTCCCTCCCGAGCAGCGCGCCGGCCGCCAGCACTCCCACCCCACTGTCTGAACGCACTGAAGATGAAAGCTGGATACGAACAAGCGTCGATGACAAAGATAGGAAAGAGGCTCCAAACGGCCAAGACCCTTCACAATATGGCAACTGGCCTTCCGCCTTCCTCGATGACTTTGAATCGCGAATATGGATGACGTATCGTTCTGGCTTCTGTGCGATACAGAAGAGTCAGGATTCCAGGGCGACAAGTGCCATGAGCTTTAGAGTGCGCATGCAGAATCTTGCTTCTCCAGGCTTCACTTCTGATACAGGTTTCGGCTGCATGATCAGAAGCGGACAATGCATTCTCGCCAATACGCTGCAGATACAACGATTAGGACGAAACTGGAGATGTCAAGACGATTTTGATGGCAAGGAACACAGTGGTATTCTTTCGCTTTTCGCAGACGACCCCAGAGCGCCCTTCTCAATTCACCGTTTTGTCGAGCATGGTGCTGCGGTGTGCGGCAAATATCCTGGCGAGTGGTTTGGTCCATCGGCCACCGCGCGATGCATACAAGACCTGGTGAACAGGTACAAAGAAGCTGGTCTTAAGGTCTATGTCTCCGGAGATGGCGCCGACGTGTATGAAGACAAGTTGAGACAGGTGGCTACCGAAGAGGGAGGCTCCTGGCAACCGACCCTCATCTTGGTTGGAACACGCCTAGGAATAGATAAAATCACTCCGGTCTACTGGGAGGCCTTGAAGGCAAGTCTGCAAATTAAGCAGAGTATCGGTATTGCAGGGTAAGCCAGGCACCACATTGTATTCCCTCGGCTACCCGTTCGTTTTCAGCTAATGCTAAAAAGAGGCCGTCCTTCTGCATCACATTACTTCGTAGCGACGCAGGGAAATGATTTCTTTTACCTCGATCCGCACAGTACTCGACCGTTTTTGTCATACCGCGATCCAGCCAGCCCGGGTTCACAGGACATAGACCCCAAGAAAACACTTGCCGCTTCCACAACGTCCACCTCCTCATCAACCACAATAATTCCAGCTATGAGCGAGGTACGCGCTCCTGATGCGGCTACTTATTCGATTGAGGAGCTAGCAACGTGCCACACGCGGAGGGTCCGTCGTCTTCAAATCCGTGAGATGGATCCGTCCATGCTCCTTGCCTTCTTAGTCACATCTGAAGAAGACTATCTAGATTGGAAGCAGAGTGCGCAGAGTGTCCAGGGAAAATCTGTGGTGCACGTTCAAGACCGAGAACCTGCGCCAAGAGGACAAGAAAGAGAAGGCGCGATTGATGAGGTCGAAAGCTGGGACGAAGAAGGATTGCAGTAGATATTTCTTGCATGTTTGGAGGGAGTCTGGAATACGGCGCATCTGACATTGGTAGAACTATCCGCATGAGCATAAATTCGCGGCCATCGATTCTGTTTTCATCTGCATTGTCAGCCTGCTCCTGTACTGGAATTCCGTTATGACCATGTCGCTGTTCGGTTTACTCTGGGGTAGATTCAGTATCCTTGAGGTGACGAAAGTTGATGTCTTTCCAGAGCATGCGGTCGGTTGCCATGTTCTGTTTGAGGCTCAAGTCCGACGATATGTCGGCCAATAACCCTATGAGCTTGTTCTTGGTTTGACGATAGGATGTCGATTTTGTCCTGGTAAAGATGATAGGCCTGACACAGAGGACAACGCAGCATACGATCGGCAGATTGTGAATAACGATGAATATCGTAGTCACTGGAGGGGCATACTGAAGTTCGAAAGAATTGATTCGTTCCCGTCTGCTGTGGTATAATGTACAGACCCAGATGGACCTCGTAGTCAATCATGACTAGATGATACGATGACAAGCAAACCGACCCATGATCACATTAGCAAATGACCCGTAAAACACCGCACCCCATAACCGCATTGTCGAATGGACAAGCAAAAAGACCCAAAGAAAACAGTCGACAGAGGAAGCATTCTACTTGGTGGACGACGAGTACTTGGTAACGGCCTTGGTACCCTCAGAGACAGCGTGCTTGGCAAGCTCACCGGGCAGAATCAGTCGGACGCTGCATATAAAATCAGCAACTAAATCACATTCGAATCGTGAGATGAACTTACGAGGTCTGGATCTCACGCGACGAGATGGTGGACTTCTTGTTGTAGGCCGCAAGCTTCGATGCCTCAGTGGCGACGCGCTCAAAGATGTCGTTGACGAAAGAGTTGAGGATGCTCATGGCGCGGTTGGAGATACCGGTATCGGGGTGGACTTGCTTGAGGACTGGAGAAACGCGTCAGCAAATTCTGTTACATGAGGCAATGCAAATCGCGCTGTAAACGATCCATATCGGACTCGTGGCGAGCGGGAAGAGTCTCACCCTTGTAGATGTAGGACGAGTAGGTCTCCTTCCTGGTCTTGGTGCGCTTCTTCTTGTCACCAGAAGGCGCGGCGGTCTTCTTGCCAGCTTCCTTCTTCTCAGCTGGGGCCTTGCCAGCTGGGGCCTTGCCGCCAGTGGTGGGAGTCTTCTGGGCTTTAGGAGGCATTGTGAGTGTAATGTGTAATGGCTATGGGGCTTCGAGCGTGCGGTTGATAGCGAGGACTGGACGGGTGATGGTTTGGCCGTGGTGCGTGGTGGTGTCGAGATGGATGAAGAAAGGTCGTCGACGGCGGGGACACGCTTCTTATGGGGAGCGCGCTCTGATGTTGTGATCCAACAGCGCCTAGTGGGTCCGTGCACGGGTCGCTGCTGCGCGGCGTGGCTAAGCGAGGCGAGTGTGATCTTGCGACTGGCGGGTGGCAGGGCGACGCTGCCTGAAGCGCGCTAGCTGGGCAGATTGATCTCGCGCACCACCAACACGTTCTGTCCGTCTTTATAAGACTGCCCCGCCCCCCGACACCAGCAAGCAATCCATCGTCTCGACACTCCACGCCCACACACGCCGTCACAGCTACCCCATCACCACCACCAAATCCACCCACCTTCTCAACCCACTCACCTCACTCAAAATGACTGGCGGCAAATCCGGAGGCAAGGCCAGCGGCTCCAAGTCCAGCGCGCAATCGTGAGTACTTTCCAATGCAATCTTCGTCCAACAGCGTAACGGCCGGCTTTTGGCTTTTCCATCTGTGCGCTTTGGTGTGCTCTAGTTTGACGCGTTAATCTCGCAATTGACGCGTCTTTTTACGCCACAATCGTTACCGTTGGGTGCTCCCTCACTAACAATCCATAGCCGCTCATCCAAGGCTGGTCTCGCCTTCCCTGTCGGTCGTGTTCACCGTCTGCTTCGCAAGGGCAACTACGCTCAGCGTGTCGGTGCTGGTGCTCCTGTGTATCTCGCTGCTGTTCTTGAGTACCTTGCGGCCGAAATCCTCGAGTTGGCCGGCAACGCTGCGCGCGACAACAAGAAGACCCGTATCATCCCTCGCCATCTTCAGCTCGCTATCCGCAACGACGAGGAGCTGAACAAGCTGCTCGGACACGTCACCATTGCTCAGGGTGGTGTTCTCCCCAACATCCATCAGAGTCAGTTTACACATTCGATTGGACTACTTTTTTTTGCTAACAATTTCACAGACCTGTTGCCCAAAAAGACAGCCAAGCCTGGCAAGGGTCCTTCGCAGGAACTCTAAGTGCATCTTGCTTCGAGTTCTTTTACGGCGTGGTTTCTTGGGTCTTTTTTTTTTCATCATGCAATGATAATGGGAGTCTGTCTGGGTTTGGGTTATCGGCTTTTCACGGGGATTATACCAGAGCTGTATATTAGCTGGTCACATTGACGACCACAGGCTCATGAGCTGAATCGAGCATATCACTTCATCTGAATATCCCCTCTTCTCAAAGTGATATTCTGGACCCATTCGCAGCTAACAGTCCGGGAACCGTTTCACGAAAGATTACACTGGCTTGTTACTAGCAGTATTTGATCAGGACTGATTTCGAGACAAGTATCGTACGGATCCAATCAGCATCAGGCTGTGAGATGAGTAGTCGTGATGATGCATTGAAGATCTATGAATGGTTGACATTGCGACATGAGTAGAATTCCACACCTGAGCGCTGGTAAGTAAGCATAGGGAGAGTATTTGTGTCGATTCGTCCAGGTGGTCCAGGCCATCGCTTGAGCGTGTATTGTTTTTACTGGACCAGAGACCGAGGTGACGGGTACAGGGCTCACATTCGAAGGCATGGGTTAGCATGCAACATGTCGCATCAAGACATGACTTAAAATCAGCAAACACAAGTTCAAGTTCAGATACAAATTCCTTGGACAAGAGCAGCAATTTGGATGCGCTGTCAGTCTGTCGTATTTGGTGCCGTCCTAAGATGGATACATGTACAATGTGCTCTCAATGTGCTCTCGCTTCCGCCTTGACACCCCTGTTACAATATCATTTTGGGCGGTGCTTCATGCATGAATTAGTCTACTGCCTTGGACGAGCATAGTGAGCATAACATACGGTCGAGGATTGGACAGGGCAGGTTGCGTTCGTACTTTGAACCTGGAGATGAGTCAATATAGCCGTATCCGCGGCCGAGTCGACGGAGACAACGAACCTCCTGGTGCCGTGGGTGGGCGATACGGATCGGGATGCTTCCACTTCTCGAGCAGATGTTCAGTCTCTTTGATCAGTGCCTGCACTGCTTGTCAGTTGCGTGCCCCATGCATGCGCGGCAGGCGGGCGTGGGCAAGGCACAGCTGCGCAGGTGCGGCAAGCAACGCACCCTCGTCTGTCGCGGCTCGGTGACGTGCCGGTTGGCTTCAAAGAGCTCGCGGATATACAGCGCCTGCCCGCGCCAGAGATAGCGGTGGACGCTCCAGTCGAGCGCGAGCTTGAGGGACTGCCTGTAGAGGCGCCTGTATCCGCGTCAGCTTCTGCGCGCAACGGGCGAGGCGGGGGTCGTGGCGCACAAGACGTGAGTTCGGGAGCTCATGGCGACTGCTGCGCTCTCGCGATGCGTGCGGCGGAGGGTCCAGGAGACTGGTGCGGCCGCAATGCGTCGTCGGCGTCGTCGAGCGTGGCGGGCGAGGGCTCAGGCACTCACGGCACTCAGGGCAGCTCGAGGGCGCAATGCTTGGCGCGGTTTGAGCCGGGGCTTTTCCGGTTGGGCGGACGTCAGAAGTTCAGAACTGGTGCCGGAAGCCCTGTGCTGCACCTCGACTCTATTCCCTCACGCCCATTTCCTGCCCGTCGAGCACCGCCCATCTCGTCTTTTCGCCTTTTCACCTTTTCGCCTTTTCGCCCTTTCGTCTTTCTACTGCCGTACTTGCTGTTGTTCCTGCCTGCGGCTGCCACCATGTCCGGCCAGCAGTGTCTCCGCCGTCTGCCGGCCGCCGTGCGCGTTGTGCCCGCTCTGCGCGCAGGTGCACGAGCTGCCAGCAGACTGTCCGCCGCGCGCAGCTACACCGCCGTCTCCAAGGCGTCGTCTTCAGGTCTTTTGGGCCTGGCTTCACCGTACGCAGAGCCATTGATGCTGCCACTGCTCGACTAATGCCAGACAGACGCCCTGCACACCTCTCGTTACACCAGTCCGGGCGCCACGAGCAGATACGAAGCTATGGTGTGTATGCTTTCTCTCGGCATACCATACCGTACTGACCTTCTCGCCAGCTGATACCGTCGTCAAGGTGCCGCAAATGGCCGAGTCCATCACCGAGGGGACTTTGAAGCAGTGGTCAAAACGTGCGCAATCCCGTCCACCGCCCTGACACTACTCGAGACTGACGGCATGCAGAGGTTGGTGACTATGTCGAGCAGGACGAGGAAATCGCTACCATCGAGACGGACAAGATCGACGTTTCCGTGAATGCACCCGAGGCCGGCACCATCAAAGAGTTTTTGGTCAATGAAGAAGATACCGTGACTGTAGGCCAGGATCTCGTCCGGCTGGAGGCAGGAGATGCGCCAGCAGGCGGCAATAAGCAAGATGCCAAGAGCGAGCCAAAGGAGCCTGCATCCAAGGATCAGGAGACTTCGTCGCAGCCCTCTGGTGGGCAGGAGCAGGCTCAAGCCAAGGAAACTTCAGAAGCACCCAAGCAAGAGTCGAAGTCCGAGGCCCCGAAAGAGGAGCAAAAGTCCCCTGCCCCTAAGCAAGAATCCAAGCCCCAGCCACCCAAGCAAGAGACGAAATCTCAGTCACCGAAGGAGGAGCAAAAGCAAGCTCAGCCTGGCAGTCGCGAGGAGCGCCGCGTACGTCTCAGTAATGATGATGACCATAACACATATACTGATACGTGGATTAGGTCAAAATGAACCGTATGCGTCTTCGCATTGCAGAGCGTTTGAAACAGTCACAAAACACTGCAGCATCTCTGACCACTTTCAACGAGGTTGACATGTCTTCCATTATGGAATTCCGCAAGCTCTACAAGGATGAGATCCTTAAAAACAAGGGCGTCAAGCTTGGTTTCATGTCAGCTTTCTCTCGTGCCTGCATCCTTGCCATGCGCGATGTTCCTGCTGTCAATGCATCCATCGAAGGTCCCAACGGTGGTGACACCATCGTCTACCGGGACTACGTCGATGTTTCCGTTGCTGTCGCTACTGAGAAAGGTCTTGTCACACCAGTCGTTCGCAATGCGGAGAGCTTAGATATGGTCGGAATCGAGAAGGCCATTGCAGACCTCGGCAAGAAAGCTCGTGACAACAAGCTTACCATTGAGGATATGGCTGGTGGCACTTTTACCATCTCCAATGGCGGTGTCTTTGGTAGCTTAATGGGCACACCCATTATCAATTTACCACAAACTGCTGTCCTTGGCCTGCACGCAATCAAGGACAAACCTGTCGCCGTGAATGGAAAAGTTGAGATCAGGCCTGTAAGTTGATTTATACCCGTTCACATTGTGGCGTGTACTAACAGAGCGTGCATAGATGATGTACCTTGCTCTCACATATGACCATCGACTACTCGATGGCCGGGAGGCTGTTACGTTCTTGGTAAAGATCAAGGAGTATATTGAAGACCCACGGAAGATGTTGCTTTAGGCATATGGCTTGCACGTGGCACGAGATTGCGGCGTGTTTACCTTGGGGAACTTGTGCCGTGACATTACAATTCTTGTATATGTGCCAAGTTGGATCGTTAGCATCGGCATTAGGGGAGAGTCATTGGTGTATGAATAGGTCTCTGTGTATAATGAGCATGTATTCTGGCTGGTACTCCGAAGGGCTATCGGTACTCTCGGCGATATTTCTCTTTGCGTTACGCATTTGCGCATTGAAGTAATTGTAACGTGAGGTACACAGCGAGTGCTGCCAGAAGTGGCCATGCTGATAGTTCTAGTCTGCATTTATTGTTGCATGTCACAACTAAACTACCGCGCGACGTTGACCTTGCCAGCGCTACGCACGTGTCCTGATTCTCTCAACTCCTTAAAATAAATCCTTTGGCTCTAATGCCTATTTACCTCCAATTGCATGTGAGGGGCGAGTGCTGTTGTTGCGTGCTCAATTTTTGAAAAGTTAATGCTCACTTACAAGTGTGCAAAACAGAACGACATCAGATTTCCGAGATACAACGAAAGCGACTTGTTAAACGTCAAACGCAACCAATGTCAATCGCACCAGGCCCTAATATTAATTCCATGTGTCCAATCTCCCCATCTGCCAAATGTGGCTTCAAGTACACCGTGTTCTCCACCATATTGTTCATCCGTGTGAGGTCAGAGTGTTATTGCGAAGGACTTACGATTTCGCATCCTCTGTGAACTCCATATTATGGATCACACGGAATAGGTAAAATGACACTCAGAAATGCGCATCTGAAGGTGACGAAGGATAAGAGGTGAACCTGTCCGAGATTTCTCTATGATTCCAAAGCTATGCGCGAATCTATGCAAATCGTAAAAGCCGGGGTTGGAGCAAGTCATATGCCAGATGAAAGGCATGCGATCATATGGATAAGCCACCTTCTCATAGTGAAATTTGCATCACGTCTGAAATCTCCTCACCCTTCGTACTGCTTCTAGATATCCCATAGCTTCACTGACGGATTTGTCCTCAACCCAATTCAAGCATTCAACCTGATCGTCATCACACATGTGCTCGACCTGCTCTCTGCTTTGTTGTCCCAGAGACGCAGACTCCAAAAACGCCCATTCTGGCATCTCACAACAACCGCTGATTAACACTGTACGCTCAGGTGCCAGATTACGGAGCGAGTCTTCATGCGCACTTGGCACGACTAGTCGCATAACTTTGCGTTCAGGATCGAAGTTGCGTACGATTGCGACACATACCAGGTTGATTGTCCTTGGGTCTAATGGCGGTACTGTACCTGTGCGCTCATTACGACCGAAGTAGGGAATCTGAAATTTGCCCGTCCGTTGTAGAGATGTATACGGAGTAGGTATGCTAGATGAAGTGGACTGGACAATGTGCACGATAGAGCCCATGAGCACGTGAGCGAGGGAGGCAGCCTCCACAGGCTCTGCATATGAAGCGAAACCGACGATGTCTTGACTCCGCTCTGGAGTGTCCTGATAGCACAGTTCCCACGGCACAAGCCGTGAGACTGGAGTGTGCGCCCAGCCAAGTTCCTTTGGCCCGAGCACTCTGGTCTTGCCTGTATTGAGATGAAAATAAGACTGCATTTGCATGGTTCTTAATTGGGCAGCCGACCTCATGGACCGTAGTGGTGGTCCTTGAGCTGTGATATCATGAACAGTACCACGGCATGAAGAGGCTGTCTTCTGTAACAGATGCAGCTTCGATGCGCCATTCGGCTCGAAGGCTTGTGCGCCGCTGAGATGGACAATATGATGTGGCCTGAAGAGTGATGATAACTTGATTAAGACATCAAATGCTGTTGTGTAGAGCATCCCTGAAGTGTCAATGACAAGTGGTATGGAGTCGTCACGTGACTGCAAGCTTTTGTATGTGAGATAAAGGTCCTCGATACATTGTTGGAAGTATTCCATGTAGTTAGCGGGGTTGACGGGCATTGGATGAGCACGGATGAGCCGGTTGGCAACGGTACCTTCACTGTCAAGTATAATCGTAGGATGTGTGTATGCTGGGCTCAAGTTGATATGCTTGACTGATACAAGAGAGATCTGACCAGTTGGAGTATATTCCTGTTTGTCGGGATTCAGGTCCAGCAAAAAGGCGCTCGTAGCAGGTGGAGCAGTCTTGCCTAGACCTGTGAGATGACGGTTTAGCAAACGTTTCGTAAACACGCTCTTGCCGGAATCTGAAGGACCTGTTACTAGGGTCACTGAGGGATTAGATGTGCAGTCCTCAATCGCGCGTAGCCAATCTCCTGGAGCTAGATCAGGAATGAGTGGGCGAGATGAAGAATCTGCATGAGATAGCGTGACCTGCGCAAAAGATGTGTAATTAGAAAAAGGTGCTTATAAATTGGACTGCAGAACACTCAACCCACCATTTCAAAAGAACGACCTTGTGCGTGCTTGACAGCGGCAGTCCATATGTCTGTGAATACAGGGGGTATGTTGGCGAGGGGCGTGGGCACAGCACAAGTAATGAACTGGACGTGATTTACAACGTCCAAGCCTCTGATCTTGAACAAGGGATGGGTTGCTGGTACGTATACACGATACAATTGATGTTTCTGACCCGTGTGACCAAGAGTACCAATATTGGCGCCATTGATGTGGACAGCACCTTTCAAGATCCTCAAGTCGAAACATCCCACTAAAGCTACTGTTGCATGCTTGTCAAGACGGATGGTCAGCGCAGTCTCTGTCTCGGACAGGATATCAGATTGGTCATTTCGCCAACTGCAGAGCTTCACGACACGCTCCGGAGAGGGTCGATGTTGCTCTCCATGCGACTCCCCAGATTCGGAGCTTGATGCTGAAATCGGTGAAATGCTCGGGACGGGAACCGGGTCGCAAGTGAGTTCTGGTGTAAGGATGCCTTTCACGGTGGCTTCAGCCTTTAGGCGCGCTGCAGCAATGGCACTCAATTGTTGTCTTGGAGGAGGCGCAATGAGTGGCTTGGCAGGCCCCTCCCTCTTCCTCTTGCCAGGCATGTTGCAAGTCGATTTCGTCGGTGATGTAGATTGCGGCATTTATGTTTAATGTTCGTTGTTCACAGTTCGTTGTTCGTTGTTCAATGTTCCATGTTCAAAATTGGCCAGCTTTTGCCATTAGCGCGCGCAAATGGGGACTAGTGGGATGCGGCTCATGCAGCAAACGCGCTGGGCGGCTGGGGTACCGGTGCCGGGGCGGCGGAAAAAAAGTTCCAGAGCGCACAACTGGGAAGGTGCGCTGCCACATGGCAACGACCACATCATGAAGACAGCAAAGAGAACACCTGTGCCGCTGCCTGGCGCCAAGGCCAAGTCCAAAGCAAGAGAGGTGCCGGCGAAAGCGCCGCTGAGCCAAGAATACATCGACAGCGAGGACGACGACCCTCGCGAGAACGCGATCCAGCTCGCCAACGCGAAGACATCCACGACAAACATAGGCATCCACACATCCACGGGCACCGTCAAGCCCAAGCCAAAGGCCGGCAAATCGCAAACGCAAACACCCTCCGTGGCGCCTCCAAAGGTGCATCCCAAGAAGCTGTCTGCAAAGCACACCACGACACAAGAGCAAGTTGACAGCCTGTCCAGCTCGGGGCAAGGTGACGATGACGATGCGCCAGCGGAACTTCCTGGACACATTGGCGACGACAACGAGGCAAGGGCATTCGACAGCGACAGTGAAAGCAGCTCAGAAACTTCAAGCGTCGAAACTTCCGTAGGCGATGCGCCACAGTCTTCACGGTCAACGGTGCCAGAGTAGGTGCTGTGGCTCAATCTCGTGGCAAGAGGCGACTGACGAAGCTACAGGAACTCAAGACATGCACGACCAACCCCACATGCTGTAGCATTCCAAGGCGCGCAGGCCTATTCGCCGCCTCAGGGCTTCACAGCTATGCCACTAAACGACAAAGCTCTTCCTAAAGCAACGAATATCTTCGGAAGCTTGCAGGGCAAGCAAGTCTGGCACATCACAGCCCCGACCGGCATTTCGCTCCTGGATCTGACCGAGATGGTCATGGCACAAGCTCTGGACGGGGAGGCTGTCTTAAGTCACAGAGGCGCGGACTATGCGTTTACACAAGCTCAAACAGGCGAAGACGGAGTGTGTGCCGTGCTTGTTGCCCGAAAAGATGGCTATAGAACTGGTGTGTAGCATTTTGCCAATCTGAGCAGTGATTGCTGACTGGTATCTAGTCCCTGCAGGGATATCGCGGACCCTTCACCTGCAAGAAGTTGTGCAATTACCCAATTTGAGTCCCAAGCAAGCAGACCAGAACACTGGCTCAGAAGCGGCGGCTTCTATAACACGGTCTACCATTCGTGCACCACGGCCGCAAGTCACAGGTTTGAAGATGCGTTTCCTGCCCATTGGGTTCGGTGGTAAAGACGCAGGAGTCCTGGGCGAATCAGACGATGAGACAGAAGCCAGACAAGGAACAGCAGGACTTGGCGTGCCCGGACAGCTCAATTTGCCGTCAAAGAAGGAGAAAAGGAAGCACGCAGAAGCAATTGGAGCTGATGCCACAACGGGGTCCATGAAGAAGAGCAAGAGACATGGCACGCTGGAATATCTACAAAAAAAAGGAGGCGCGGCGAGCGAGAAATGAGAAGAAGCGTGCACGAGATGCAGCGTCTGCACAGCCGTGAGGATAACCGGCGCATTAAACTACGATGAGGACATGGGGGGCCACGCAGAGACTCATATCCGTCCAGCTAGAGCAGGCAGCAGATGTTTTTTGATCGGGTAGGGGGGGATGAACCTGGATTGAGGTTTGATACTTGGTGCGCTGCGTTCGGCCAGATGGTTTATCACAGGGCGGACGGACGCCTACTTGCAACACAGGCCGCGAGGTGGGAGTATTGCTTTGGCTGACCTCGGACTACATCTTCTGCTTGGCCGGCTTGCTTCAATGGTAGCGAACCCATGCAAGGGCTACAGGCCAGATACGGGAACTGGGCATGTGCACTAGACGCCAGATGGGGTACGAGGAGAAACACGCATACGTACATATATGTACATGTAGGTAGGTATCCAGGCATTTTAGATGCCGAACACAATAGCGGTTGTACGTGTCTCCCACGTTATGAATTGTTAACATGATGGAAGCGAACAGATGCACAGATGTGAGGGCGGCTCAAGAGGGCTGGTGTTGGTTGCGGTTGTGGGTGTGGGCGTGCAGGCGTGCGGCCGAGCCTTGGGCCCAAAGTGCTTGATAGCCGCGGCACGCGCGGCACGTGGCAGCGTCTCTGGGACGACTAAGGTGCCTAGGCGCCGTTGCGAGTGACGAGGGCGCCCGGGCCGCGTCGTGTAAACATGCTAGCGCGTGTGTTGTCGGCGGCGCGCAAGGAGACGGACGACCAGAGTCAGCTTGCACGCACGCTTCAAGAGTCACGTTTGCTGTTCCATGACCTGCCTGTCCCGCCGTCTTCGCGCGCGTCGAACATGTTGATGAGCACATTGCGCACGCCCAACCATGGACGCGACCACCCGACCGGCCGCGCGCACACCTGCCGCTGTGGTCACCACGTCCACGGCTCCTGCCTCGACCACTGAGGAGCAGCAGACGCACACCGACGACGCGGTGTTTGTGCCGAGTCCCGCTGCACCATCACCACCACCAGCTCCACCGCCCGCGCCCGATGGCGACATGGCACACGCAGCAGAGCCCTCTGACGGCGCCACGACCTCGAGCCCGGCCGGCTCGCCGCTGCCCTTGCTGCCCGCCTCCGCCTCCACCACCACTACCGCCGAGCCCGACGAGGAGCATGATGGCAGCGTCTTCACCGACCGCGAGATGAACCGCCAGCTGATGGACATGGAGTCCAGTTTTCTGCCCGAGGCGCCTGCTGCGGAGGGGACCCACGGCCGCCTGGGTGCAGACGATACGTACCTTTTCGGTGGCTCTCCAGGGACTGCCCGCCCAGGCTCCCCGTCCGCGGAGGATGATGTGCAGCTTCAGAGGGTCCTGGCCAATCTCGAGGATCTGACCAAGCCGAAGAAGAAGCCCAAGAAACTCGAGGTGCGCAGCGGCAGCACGCCGACCAAGACGACGCAGGCGCCGGCGGTCCATGACGCTGAAGACTCCTCCGTGCTGTCCGAGGAGCCCCCAACCCCCGCTGATGCTTACAAGACACCTGCAGCCCGGCGTCTGGATCTTAACAACCAAGACTCGCTCGACGCGGATGCCACAGACTCCGCACCAGCACCCTCGTCCCCCTCCGTCCAAGCCGCGCGCCGCACGCAGTCTCGAAATGCCTTGGATGGCCATGTCGGAGCAGGCCGACAAGAGACTGCCAAGTCAGGTAAGGACGCCACCGCTCTGGAGCCTGAGCACATTGGAGAGGATCTCACCAAACGTCCGACTTCCAGTGCCTCTACCGTGAAAGCGCCTGACTTTGCGCAATTGGACGAAGGCTCATCGTTGGACGACTCTTCTTTGGTAGATCGTCGCGACCTGAGCCTTGATAGCGCTACCCCACTTGCTCCGTCCATCGTAACCACTGCGCCCAACGTGACCAAGCGTCCGGGCTACCTGCAGCATCGAAATTCAAGTCAACGCTCGTCTGTGTCTTCCTTCACCAATCGCTCTGACATATCGGGAGACGGCGCAAGCATAGCAAGTCTTGGCGCAGATTACTCTCTGCAAACAGGCGGTGCCATCCCTCGCTCGAGCGCTCCCAACAGAGGCAGTCTGGGTCTGTCAAGACTTCCAAGCCTGGGAAGTATTGCGTCCTCTACTATGTCAAGTTACAGTGATGTCAATCCGTGGGAGAAGAACCGCAGCATAAGCTCTCATTCTCTTTCCGGCCATCTTCATCCCGATGGTATTCTTGGACCACTCGAAGAAGAGATTGTAGGCGCAACTCCACCTGCAACACCGCGTGCGCCAAGTGTCCAGCCAGCTGCACCTACTGACACTATCATTGCGCGACATGTGCAAGATATCCAGGTTCCTGATACCATAGCACGGGACTTCAGAGCGAAGCATTCCCGATCCCCAGACAAGCGACACATGACTTCTTCCTTCACGCGCAGCAAGCACAATCTTACGCTCAAGGAGCAGAACAGCAAGATTGACAAGCTTAGCAAAGAGAATTTCGACCTAAAACTAAAGATTCACTTCCTTGATCAAGCACTCCAAAACCGATCCGATGAGGGAGTCAAGGAGATGATCTCAAAGAATGTGCAGCTGCAAACTGATCTTGCAACTGAGAAAAAAGACAGCCAATCTTTGCGGAAAAAAATCCGAGACCTAGAGCGTAGACTCAAGGCTCAAGAAGATGGTCTCGTTGCAACGAAAGACTCTGGAAGTGGATCTGAAGATGAAAAGAGCGATCATTCTTCAAGACAGGCCATCTTAGAGGAGGAGATTGAATTTCTTCGCGAACGTCTGGAGACAACCGAGACGACTGTAGAGCAGTGGCAGCATGAGGCACTGCAGAAGGAAGCAGACAACAGGCGCATGGCAGACTACATCAAGACTATGCGTGAAAAGAGCCCTAGCGGTGAGTCAGTGGGCATAGATGAGGCCATCAGCATGTGGAAAGAAGACTTTGAAGATGAGCGTGCACGACGCGAACAAGTTGAGGCACGTTGTCAGCAAGCAGAAGCGGATTGTGAGGACCTTCGTGAAGAACTCCAGCGGCTGAGGGAGCAGCCAATGCAACAACATCCAACCATCAATCATCATATTAACAAGGTGTACAACAGCACACGGCGCGTGCATCAATCACAACCAACACGGTCGAACACTGGGTCTGAGAGCCACGAGACTGTCGCCCCCTTGTCCATCGGTGGTGCAAGCAGCACATTAGTGGATCAACTACAAAACGACAATGATAAGCTCCAACGCGATTTGCACGCGCAGGCATCTATGCTCACTTCGAGGAATCGGGAAAATCTCCGTCTAAGAGAAGAAAACGAAGGGCTTAAGCTCACGATACGCAGGGGGGATGCGGGCTCAATCGCTGGTGACAGCATCCTGGAACGATCCATTTCACGGAATCATATCAGATCGGTGTCAAGAGCAAGTGGGGCGACAAGGATCACTCAAATAAGTGATCCTGACCGCGAGGATCTTGAGGGGAAATACGCTTTGCTGCGAGACGAGTTATCACAAATGAAGCTGTCCTACAAAGAGCTCGACGACCAGTTGAATGGCCACCTTGATATGCTGGAGACAGCAGAGAACAGAGTTCTAGAGTATGAAAAAGAAATCGAGGCCCAAACGGAGGATCTTCAAGCTCTATCAGCGGAGCGTGATGAAGCTTTAGAGATGCTACAAGACAAGGAGCAAGAGTGCGAAGATTTGAGACAAGAAGCATTGGATACCGTCCAGCGGCTAGAACATGAGCGCGATCGCATCCTCAACGAACTCGAAAACACAACAGAGGACTTCAATGCCCTACAGCAAGAGATGAAAAATGTTAGCGAAGCTCTGCTACAGCTGGAAGATGATCGCGACGCAAGCCTGCGCAAAATCCACAACCTGGAGGCTGAACTGGGCGATGCCAACCAGGAGCTCAATAGACAAGACAAGCTTCTTACCGATGAAAGGTCAAAGAACGAGAGGCTTGATGTGCAAATCGAATCCTGTCAAGGTGAAATCGATTTCTTGCGTGAGGAGCAGGAGAGCGATAAAATCAAGATAGGCGATCTGGAGTCGGCTCTCAACCACGCCCAGATTACCTTGCAAGATGAGAAAACGCGCTCGCGAGACCTTAATCAACGTATCAGCGAAGAAAGACAACAAAGGGACGTTATTGAGAATCAAGAAAAACAAGAAGTCGAGAAAATCATCAATGATCTAAACAGCCAATTGACGAAGCTTAAGGAAGACAGTAGAAGGCTTCGCAAGAATCTCTCGAGCAGGGAAGTCGAAGCTACCACGTGGAAGCAACGCCACGATGAGCTGGAGAGTGGTCTCCGTGAAGCCCTCAGCAACCCCAACGGCTCGAGGGTGAATATGTTCAAGGTATGTACATTAATTCTCTGGAATGAATCAAGAAGATTTCTCATCTGTCCTCTAGGATATCGCCAAGCTTCGACGAGATATTGCCACAAACTTCCATGAGCTCGAAACGACGAAAACTGAGCTTGCAGAAAAGGACCGCTTGCTGCGCAACCGCGACACCCTATTAGAGAATACTGGAATGGAGAGTCGGCGCCTTGCCGAATTGCTTGAGCGCGAACGCCAAGCCCGAAGACAAGATCAGAGCAATTTCGATATTGCTAAGCGTGGTCATCAATCTATTACAAGAACTATTCAGCAGCACGAATCACGTGTTCTGGAGCTAGAGACCCTCCGAAGTCAAGATCGCCAGAAGCTCCATGGTCTTGAGAAACAGTACAAAGACCAGCTGCTGGAGCGTAACAATTTGCTATACGCATTATGGAATCGCCTATCAACGCTATGTGGTGCAGAATGGTGCCGCAACAACGCACTGGTCAGTGGTGAGCTTACATCCATGGAGCTCATCTCCAAAAATATCCAAGGCTTCAACAAAAACATGATTCTCGCTGTCAAGACTGTAGAAGGTGTCATCGGCGGGTTTAAACAACGCATTCGAACTATGGAGAAAGACCTGGTGCGAGATTACCAGACGCTAGAACATACGCTTGATGTTCGCATCAAGCGTCTCGATCAGCTTGAAAAGCTTGTCCTGGCACAACGACAGTCCATCGGGAGACCAAGCACTGTACGGGGAGGCTTGGTGGACATGAACTCGCCTGAGTTACTGAAACTCCGTACTGAGAACAAGAACTTGAGGACTGAGGTGCAAACGCTTCGCGCCATTACCACTGCCACGCAATCTGGAAATGACGTGATCGTCAGCCGCTCGCCATCTCGTACTGGCTCGCCCAGCTCTTCCAAGCGAGCCAGTATGGCACACACTCTTCTGCGGGCCCAATCAGAGTCTGTGGTGCAGCATCTTCAGAGCCAATCCCCAGGTCATCCCTATCCTGCAGCAGGTCCTCTTCAGCCGAGCGAACAGAAATGGATACATCGTCTGAAGGAGCTAGAGCGTCGGCTCAAGGCAGAGCGCGAAGCGAGACTGCTTGACAGAACCGGCGCCAGGAAAAGGCTAGAGCAAAAGGTAGAAGAGAATGCTGACCTGCGAGCCATGCTTGAAAAGGAAAGGGACAGACGAGAGGAAGACGGTACTGAAGGCGTTCAGAGAGCTGTATCCGTCAACGGAAGCCACGCTGGACGAAGCGGTCGCGCTAGCGTGGCTGGCAGCTCGAGAAGAGAAGGGGATATGTATTAGTACTTGCCACTGCAATCGTCCTCACGCTGGCCTGTGGAACTTTCTTTTCTTTTGATAGGCCTGCTGTAGCTTTGGCAGAGCTTACCCTTCGTCTGGTGTCACCTACCACGATATAACGCATTATGAACCTCTGGCTACTCATTTGGCGCATGGCGGCACAGGGTTACTGTGGATTCAAGGCTTGTAGAATGGTATATCGCAGTTTTGCAACAAACAAGAGGATTGGCCTTCGGATTCTCATACTCTTGATTGAACCCTCCATGACGTCAACTGCCCAGCATGTGAAGTACTGTGTTGATGAAAAAGATCGTTATTTTGTCGGGATGGCGCGAGGATAGGGTACCTACCGGTAAGCCGGTGTTGGTGGAGGTCATCAACAAGCGTTTGTTCCATGCACCGGCAGGAAGCGTCAGTCGATAACGGCACATCCTTCCAACGGAATGTGGCAGGCTATAGATTGTCCTACAATCAGACCTTGGAGAGGAGATCAACAAAGATTGCAGTAGGTATCTACAATGTACATGTACGGAACGATTGACCAGATTGGGCCTTGGGTCGTTCAGCGCGTCTGTGCGCAAGCACGCCATTGGCCTCATCCTTGGCCCAGAAAGCAAATCCGTACCACAATTACTTGCTTTCAAGAGGAGGGCCGGGCTCTGCACATCAAACCGCCATATCGCACGAAGGGGCAGACAGTGGACCTTGATCCAAGAGAGGGCAGTCAAAGTGATTGAGGGCCACGAGAGCTGGGCATGTCGGAACCGCATCTTGAGCACGAGGTGCACGAGCAGGGCGGGCTGCAACGAACACTAAAGGATCTCTTTGCAGGTGCAGTTGGAGGAGTCGCACAAGTCCTACTCGGCCAACCATTCGACATTGTCAAGGTACGGCTACAGACTACATCGCAATACAGCGGAGCACTCGATGCTGCCAGCAAAATCTACCAAAATGAGGGGCCTTCCGCCTTCTACAAGGGCACTTTAACGCCCTTGATTGGAATTGGAGCATGTGTCTCAATTCAGTTTGGAGGATTCCACTACGCTCGTCGTCAGTTTGAGGCGCAGAACAAAGCACGGAACGGAGTTGCTGCTTTGTCGTACTCGCAATATTACGCAGCTGGTGCGTTTGCTGGCATTGCCAACACAGTCCTGTCAAGTCCGATCGAGCATATTCGTATCAGATTACAAACACAGCCCCATGGTCCCAATCGTCTATACAGCGGCCCAATCGACTGCGTGCGAAAGCTATCAGCCCATCAAGGTGTGCTGGGCGGTGTCTACCGCGGAACAGCCGTTACTTTCCTGCGCGAAGCGCAAGCTTATGGTGTTTGGTTCACCACGTTCGAGTACCTTATGAACACTGATGCTGCTCGTAATGGAATTAAACGGGAGGACATCAGCACCCTGAAAGTGGCTGCTTACGGCGGCCTCGCAGGAGAAATGTTGTGGATCAGCAGTTATCCATTCGATGTGGTCAAAAGCAAGATGCAGAGTGACAGTTTCGGGAAGGAGCAAAAGTATAAGAGCATGCGCGACTGCTTTGCTAAAACATGGCGAGCGGAGGGCATGCGCGGCTTCTGGAGGGGAATTGGGCCGACTCTTCTGAGAGCCATGCCAGTATCTGCTGGAACGTTCGCAACTGTCGAAGCGACTATGAGACTCATCTCCTAAGGCACGTTGAGGTCGCATATAGTCTGGCTCGATGGGACGATCAGCTCGAGTTCAACACTGCTTCTCGCGAAGTCAAAGTACTTGCGAGCAAGCAAGTAGCACAAAACGCATATTGAACTGGCTACTTTCAACCGCGGGCCATTTCAACACTCCTTATCACAGGCTACGCTGATGACTATCACAGTTTTAGACATACGGATTAACACACTTCAACTCAATTTCAACTAATTTGCTTTCATCTCTCGATATTCTCATTCGCGCCCCTGTAGCCCTGCGAAAGATTGCATCGCGATAGTCGCGCCTTCATCGGGACCTTCCATCAGCACGTCAACTAAGGCTTGCAGGGCTTCGGCTTGTGATCGAGTTGGACAGGCGTATCGAACCTCCACGCAGCTTGCAATTACCAAGGTATGTAGGTATACATCCGAAATGTCACCGGCCCCACGAAACAGGTCGCCAGAACCTGTTCGTGTTATCGAACTTGGTCCTAGGTCTATCAGCATTGCCATGAGAAAGCATAGGCCTCGCGTAGAGGCATTTTTCCGTCCGTGCCCGATCCACCTCAAATCGATAACAGCGTGTGTAAGACGTGGCTTGCAGTTGGGTATACTATCGGAAAGTAGTGCATTCGCGTACAGATAACTCGTCCCAGCAACAGCCACCAATTGCACACGCTATGATCGAAACTCCGAAGAGAACACCGGATCACCCCTGAGACCTCTTAAACGCTTTGCAAGAATGTACGACGCTGCTTCTGCGGTGTGTTGTGCTTCCCACAGGAACGAAGTTGCCCATGGCTCTTGCATCGTTGTGTGTCGAGTGTTGTATCCTTCCGTGTCACTGAGCAAGTTGAGTCTGGTTTGATGCGCCTTGCAGAGCTATGTGAGCCAGACTGAACTTTGGATACAAGGGGTTTGGGAGCACCTCATTGATGGCTAAGTAAGTAAGTAAGCGTGTGTGGCCGGATCCCCGTGCAAGACGCAGGAGCACCACGCGCGGGAGACGAACACTATAGTTAGTGGTCCTCCACTCGTACATGTATCCTTTGCTAGGGCCTCCCGCTCAACATCTTCCCGCGCTCTATGTTATTGCGTTCAGGCTTATTTTCCTTCAGCGTTCACGCCATCTTCAGCCTCCATACTTCGCTACGATGAAGCGACAAGATGCGGAGACGTGTGGGGTGGGAAAGGCCCTTAAAAACTGGAGGAACAGCTTCTCGAGTGCCGCATCACCCACGCCAGCTGTGTCTTCAGAATCATCAAACACAACGCAAGCACCACAGAACGGTGCAGCACTCTTTTAGGCCTTCCACATACACAGTCATCCACTCGCCATTTGACAAAAGAACAAAAGCCTCGACATTATCGTCGGCAACATCAACACTGCGGAAATTATTTTTGCAGTTGAAGAGGAAAACAGCACCTGCAGAATACTGCTCGTGGTCAACAACGGCTTTGGACAACTCAAGGTCGCGTTGAGGTATTGCAACCTTGTTGCGTATCAAGACCCTCGACAAATCCACGACTGTCACTTAGATAGGAATACTTGGTGCATGAGCATAACATCACCGTTTCCGTTTAGTTCGGTGTAGGGAGCTTATACATGGGCGTCTTGCTTAAGTGCTGTTCCTTTACAATGTACCTGAACCCCAAAGCGCACCTTGACATGAACATTTGTCACAACCCCGGATGTCTCCACATTTCCAGCTTTGGAATTCCGAACAGACATCCATACTCTTACAAGCATCAGCATTACTTCTTACCAACACTTCCACTTCGTCCAGAAAGCTGCTGCTGGCTCCGATTCGCTCTTTTCAGTAGCGTCATACATGCTCCGCTCATTCTGACGAGTGTGGGGCAGGGCAGCTGTTTGATGTATAGGACCGTCGCCTGCAGCTTGTCGTCGTGCTTCCACGACACGGCGAACGAGAACTACACGCATGTTAGCTCCAAAGATGAGAGACTGTGCGCCGAGAGTTACGTACGCGCAAACGTCTCTTCGATATTGACCATTTCCCGCGCGCTTGTCTCCATGAACCCGCACTTTCTCCGCCTAGCCCACTCAAGGCCTTTCTGTGCACCAATTTGCCGTTGTCCTTGCAAGTCACATTTGTTGCCCGCAACAATTTTGACCGGCGGCACTTTTCCGTTGTCCAGGCGGTTCTCTACCTCCATGTCGATCATTTCCATGAAATGATCGAGAGCATCGAGAGACGAAGCGGAGGTGATATCGTAGACGAGTAAGAAAGCATCAGATTGGAGATTGGATGCAGCCCATAGCCCACGGTACTCTTCTTGCCCGGCTGTGTCGGTGAGCATAAGATAGTAAGGATGGCCATCGACTGTGCGTGTCACTGAGTACGAGTCCTCTGCGGCCCGTCAGCTCAGGCGTCGGCATGGACTGATTCCAGTCGAGCGCATACCTATCGTCGGGTCATATCTTTGTTCATGGTTAGTAGAATCCATGTACACTGCTTCTCTGCACTTCCACTCACTCGGATGTCCATTGACTCCTCACCAACCGCAATGTGATTGAACTCTTGCCTGGGTCGGAATCAGCCAAAGCGTGTCCTAGCTGCATAGAATATGCGCATACCGCATCCTCCATCGCCGCACACCGTGATAGTGATACGGTTCTCATCCATGATGTGTTCCTCGCTCCACCCAATGCCAGTCCGGGAAATAGGTTGTAGCGGGGGCGTAAGGTGGTCGCGTAGGAATGCGTCTGTTGCGCGTGATGCCCCCTTGCTGCGCTGCACCTCTCTGTCGTATGTATAGAAGTGTTGATGATTTCTACACCGAAGCCGTGATGGACATGGAAGCACACTCGAACGAGCGATCGTGAGCCCAGGGAAAAGATAGCGAACGGTCCCCCCCAAAAAAAAAGAGGAAAAGAAATGAGCGACGATCGCCCCTCGTATCTGGACCTCTAAGGCTCGAACGCGTTGGCCCGACATCCTTGTCCGCGAAGGCGGAAGGCTGCATACGTAGGCTGCTGCATGGGCCATCCCCGATTCCCGGTCGCATGCTTCCAACCACGAGACAAAAGCTCCACTTTGGCATGGGGTGCATGAGCCGTCGTCCGCAAGTTCAAAACCGCTACTTCTGGCTGTAGGCGCGTTTTGCGCTGAGCATCGTGTCTCACAATGCCGGCCCTGATGGTCCAGAGCATTTGAGTGCGAAGACGCCCAACGTACAAACGTGCCGGCGGAGGCTGCCGTCCATCTCGTGTTCGGTCCCGGAATATGGAGCACGTGCGCCACATCTCACAACTTACAAGCCACGAATCACACCCGAGCCGAGAAGTCTCCTTCGGACCGTTGTCCTATAGAACTCTCTGTATGAGCTTATGTAAGCCACGCTGGAGATTGCGTTGCAGTCAGTGCGCCTGGCAGCGAGCAGAACCCATGATCGCGAGCTGCTGTAGTTTTTGCGGAGGACAGCATCATTGCCCGGGCCTTTGCGCGAGTTTCGCAGCGTATCGCGGTTGGCGCTCGTTCTGTTCAAGTACAAGGGGAGCTTCAACCCTCCGGCTCTTGCGTCTGCTTCATGCATTGCTTGTAGACAACGTTCCAGACACTATTTGCAATCGCCTCTGCCCGCATGCTCAACGAAAGTTCTATCAGTGTGTTCGCCGTGACATTAAGAATGGCATAGGCCTGCGTATCTAACATGCATCCTCTGTATAACTGATATCTGGTACTCGTCTATCCAAATCGTCATACAAGAGATGTTCGAAGTGAGCCGCGGAGGAACTTCTTTCAAGTGCGGAAGACAGGGGGTATCTTTTTGTCCAAGGTTGAATGATAAGAAGAGAAAGAAAGAGAGAGAAATGCATTTGGCTCCGTGTCATGAGCCCTCACTCAGGCGGCTCCGTGACCTCATTTATCATTGGTGGAGGAATGAAGCCCTGGGAGTTGACAAGTTCTGTGCGAGGCGCTTTTGGTGCATGACTTTCGTTCATGCTGCCTTGTTGAGGAGAGCGCTTCGAAGTATGAGCATGCATAGGTGATTGCTGTGCGTTCTCTAGAATGGAGTGCGGGAGAATGTTCTGGTGACCTTGATGACCGGGATAGTGTCGTGGCGAAGCACTCTTCTTGCTCTTATCACTAGCGGCAGAGGACGTTCGCGGAGACACACGACCTTGCTATCATGCTGTTAGCCTCGATAGCAACCTCGTTACAAACTTAAACTCACCTGCTTTGCCCAGCGTAAGCCACAAGAATTACATAAATCCCGATTGCCGGATGGTCCCCGTCTCCACTCTGGGGTTGTCCGCGTGTGGCAGTTCGCACAATCCTTCTGTAACTGACCTGCGCCTTTTCGTCGCTTCCGCTTCTTTTTGGCAGCAAGTAAACTTTGCACTTCCTCCGCTAAATATCGATTTCGCTTCTCCATTTGGCGAAGCTCGTACTGCCAGCTGGTGCTGCGCGTCGTCTTTAGCTCATCGAATACATTGTCGTCGGACGCAAGACTTTGATCTTGATGACCGATCTGGAGACCATTGTGCCCAGCGAAGGTTGCCGGAGACTCTTCCGTGGTGATGAAGAGCGGATTTGTGGCTCCTGTCAGCGGAGTGGAAGATCCAGTATTTCCCGCCAAGGACCCAGGAGCTGGGGAGCCACCGGAAAGTTGCGTGTGCACAGAAGTGTAAGAGTCCCGTTCCTTGTTGGTATTGGTATACATGGAAGGACGTCCAGCATTGCTATTTCTCGAATACTTCAATAAGCGCGTTTGTCCGACGACGAATGTAGGTTTCTGACCCTCGGTGGCGTCGCCAGGATAAATCGTTGTGAAAGCTTGTAGAACTTGGCCTCTCTTGTTGATCATCTCGTGCTTTACTTCGCCCTTTCTTCCGCCTCGTGCGATTTCGAGTATCCGACCAAAATTGATCTTCGACTCTGCGCGCATAAGTGATTGAATGCTTGTGCCGACTAGATCTTGGGGCTGCTTGTCCAGTAATTGACGGACGTTCGACGAAACGAACAAAAACATTCCGGATGTCGACATTTTGGTCCACAGTTCGTTGTCGCCAACACCACCAGACTCACGTACAATAGCTTTGCTTAATGTGTATACAGGACGTTCGCGACCAACCAGGATGATGCACTTACGGCCTTTTCCTTGTTCAGTGTGCAGCGAGCCATGTCCTTCGAACCACATGTAACCACTCTTCTTCCGTCGAATCCTAAAAACAACATTCACCGATGCGCCATTCGTCGTCTCCTTTAGCTCTCTGGTCACCGGAACGATGTCACTTGGATGACAGACGGAGGACAAGGCTGTGCCGACAAGCTCGCTCGGATCATACTCCAAAATCCTGTTGCTAGCAGGCGATAAGTACAGGAACAAGCCTTTAAGAGACAGCACATGAACGACGTCATCGCTATTTTCTAGAAGAACTTTATCCCATATGCGTCGTGTCATCTCTGAATCGCCAGAGCCGCTGTATGTAGCAAGCACGTTGGAGACTTCGTCCTTGGAAATGGTCTGTCCTTGTTCCTGAGCCTGCGGCTTGTGGTGATCGGTGAAAACGTAGCTGGGTATCGACATGCCGCGGTGGTAATTGACTCTATAGGAGCCATCGGCATTCTTGTTTGTCATGGCTCCGGGCTGTTCCACCAGATCGACTTGGAACCCAACAAAGAACTTCATTGGACCGCCTGGCTCCCAGACAATCGGAATCATTGTAAGAAGGTTCATGAAAGGCTGACCTCCTCTTCTGTAATTGATCAAGCTGATTTGAGCTTCGGCTCGATTTTGTATCATGTTCTTCAGGTAATAGACCGAGTCGTCGTCAACATAATTACGTTTGATGCCCGACTCGACTTTCCCGTCAGGTGACTGCAAGAATCGACAATTTCTCCCGAGGATCATGTGCCTCGTGTAACCTGTTAGCCGCTCGAAGTTTTCAGAACAGTACACAATGGGTATATCATCCATCTCAGCATCACACACGACGAAAGCGCACGACAGATCTACCGACCCTATGTCTATCTGTGGGTCGGGTCGTGCAGCCACTCGCATTAGCACTCCGAGCATGTCGAATCCTGTGGACGAGTAGGCGTTCTTGAACTGTGTTTTCATATGTGGATTCGAGTGTAGGGTTGAGGGGAAGCCTCCCTTTGGAGTCGGCCAGGGCACGTTGGAGGCACTGAGCTGTTTTTTGATGGTCTCTTTGGAAAGATCCAGTGTAGGGTCTTGTGCAATGGGCTGCTGCTTCTGTAATGAATTGAGGCTCATTCGTGTCGGATTGCTAGTGGAAGCGTGGTGTTCACTCTGGGTACGAGAATTGGATCGCATGCTGTTCTGATCTTGCCCGCTGCCGGTGCGGCTGATGAAGCTCGAAGCACCTGAGCGGCCTTCTGGTGTATTGCTCATTGATTGGGTTTTGTATTGATCGGGTGGCTGGACAGTCGAGCTGCCGTTGTCCTGCGACTGGCCCGGTTTGGAAGGTCCAAAATCTTGGTTGACGAGAGAATCAAGCATGGGCGCGTTGTATTGACCACCAGGAAACATGTTCATGTCTGACTGCAGCATCTGAAGCGAATCGTCCATGTCGAGGGGCATGGACATGTCATTCTGGTAGGGCGTCATGCTCAGATCGATGGAGCCTTGCTGATGCATGGGCGATGCATAGGCAGATCCTGGACCCGCCATGCTTGTGAAAGGGGAATTGTGGCCGCGGAACTGGGTGTTGATGGCGAGATCGGTGGCAGGTAGCCTGTCGTTTGGCAAGTCGCCTGTGGTGCGTGGGAAGGTGTTGGTACGCATCATGCCGTCCATGGCGGCAGAGGACATGTCAAACTGGAAATCGTCCATGTTGCCGCCGCTGGGGTCGCCAAAGTTCATCATGGACAGCCTGCGGGTGTCGGGACTGCCCAAGTTGAGCTGGGGCTGTCTGGCATAGACGGGCATGCTGCGGCGACGGTTTTCCTTGTCGTTCTGGGCCACGATGAAGTCGAGCGACTGCTCCTCGGCGGGATCAAAGCTGTTGATGGCGTCGCCGGTCATGTCCATGATGGAGGGCGGGTTGGCCTGGCCCGGGTAGGGGCGTGAGGGGTAGGGATAGCTGTTCATGGTGCGGGTCGGCGCAGGCCCTGGGGGCGCTGTGCGGGCTCAGGATGTGCGGACAAGGTAGATGTGCCCCGGGTTGCGGGCATCGAGGTGGGTAGCCGCCCACAGGCGAGGGTGTGGCGCTATCGCGACTGGCAGCGCGGCGGAGCAGAGCAGAGGGCGCGGCGACGGCGGGGACAGCGGCGGCGAGCGCGGCGGCGAGCAAGAGACAGCGGCAGGCAGAGACGGGCAGCGCACGAGTCGCGCCGCTGTGATGGAGTGGCACTGGCACTGGCACTGGCACTGGCACTGGCACCGGCGCCAACGGGAGGGAGTTGGGACGGTGAGGCTTGCAGCGGGCACACACGCACAGGCGTGGGCAGATAATGCACTAGCGGACAGCCCGCTCCCTCTTCGGCGCAATCGCGTCCAGGCAGAGTCCGGGCAGAGTCCAGGCAGAGTCCAGACGGCAGCGCCGGGAGGAGACGCTGCGACTCGCGAGCCTGCGCGACACGCCGTGGGTGACTGCCACTGGGTCTGACACAGCCAGGTACCACGGCACCGACCTGTCGCGGCTCCAGCGGCGAGGCCATGGAGCCTATGACGCCTACTTTCCCGGCCGGCGCCCGACCCCTGGGCACATCCACATCCATGATCCATCGCGTGGGCCGGCCTGACATGGCGGCCGCCGACACACCTGCACCCTGGGCTGCGTAGGTCACGTGCCCTCTGCACTCGGCATGCACGTGACTGACACGTGACCGGCACGCACTGGGGAACACCACCAGCCAGCCAGCCGACGTCTGCGCCCCGGCACCCACCATGAGTCTGAGGAGACTTGCGCCCAGCACCCGTACGTGATGCGCACCCACCCCGCCTGCCTGCCCCCCTTCCATTCCCTTCTGGCCCCTTCTGCTCTGGCATCCCCGCTAAATTACCCCCAGGCACCCGCGCGCTGGCTCGCAGCTGGCCGCCTCCGCTGCGACGATTTCTTTCCACCGAGCCCGCCTCCACCAACAATGCATCCGCCCCCGCCGCCGACAATGTGGCAGAGCAGTACCACGTATACAGGCAGCAGAAGCAGCACACGGGCAAGCTGGGCGCGCACGCCGACCCTCACTACCAGCCCCATAGGCTCCTGAACAACCCTCCTTCGCCTGCCGACGTTACGCTCGAACTTCTTCTCGCCTCCGAGGCCCACCAAGGCCACATCACCTCGCTGTGGAACCCTGCCAACGCGCGCTATATCCACGGCATCCGCCAGGGTGTCCACATCATCTCCCTCGAAGTCACCGCTGCTCATCTGCGCAGAGCGGCCAAAGTCGTGCAGCAAGTGTCGAGAAGAGCAGGCATCGTCCTATTTGTGGGTACACGTGATGGCCAGGATGGCGCAGTCTCCCGCGCCGCCGAGCTGGCCAAGGGCTACCATCTCTTCGAGCGTTGGATTCCGGGAAGCATTACCAATGGACAGCAGATCCTCGGGCGATGCGGGACCAAGGTCGTCAACGAGCTAGACCAGGAGGTCCCGGGCTTCGAAGAGCAGCTCTACGACAGACCGGCTCTGCGCCCAGATCTTGTTGTCTGCATGAATCCTCTGGAGAATTACGTCCTTTTGCATGAGTGCGCTCTAAACAACATTCCCACAATTGGCGTCATCGATACCAATGCGGATCCGACATGGGTAACCTATCCTATTCCAGCAAACGACGACAGGTATGCTGCTCCTACAATACAATTGCTGCCACAACGTTGACCCGCAAATAGTCTCCGATGTATCCAAGTCATTGCCGGCGTGCTAGGCAGGGCTGGTGAGGCAGGCCAAAAGCAACGTATTGCCGCTGCTTCACAGGGCGAGGTCACGTATCGACCAGCCGAGGGCCTTGTTATACCAGAATCAGATGTCACAGAGGAGGCCAACGTTGATATTGCAAAGGCGTCTGCAGTCCGCAACGCCCAACAAGTACCTGCTGAGAGCCTCGAAGACGCAAATGAGCTAGCCAAGAAGCTCGACCAAGTGGAGGATCATGAGAGCCACTGAACAAAAGGCAGTATGGCCATTAGTAAAATCTCCCGAGCCCTGATTCGGGTTGCATTGAGCATGCATGGGTCACCTTGTGTCCATTTACTTGTGCATAGTAGTCGTGCGCTTTGTCTAGCATGAGCTAAGCTCTTGGACTATCAATCAATGCTGGTAGGTGTTAGACGGAGTTATCAAAGATTCAATGTATAACTATGGGTCAAACCAACACAGGTCCGCCCTCATGGCCTGGTCGTCTGGAAACATCAGTCTCTGCTTGCATTGAAATCTCCTTGCGAGCCAGGCTGAAACTACTTTGCTTCAACAGATGGTGCCCAAGACGTGATGAGTATGGCTCAGTGTTGTTGGAGAATCTTGCGCTCTGGGAGGCTATGTTATTTTGCTACTATGGAACCAGCTAGTACGCATATCGTGGTTCGAGTAACAATAGTAAAAACATGTATTAGTGCTGTGTACATGCTTGTGATGCACTGCAACGGACCACATGCAGAATCTGGAGTTTGTGTAACAACACCACGCCATGCTCTCCTCCCAACACATATCCATGAATGAAGCGTTTTAGTTGTTGTTGTTGAACTACTAGTCCAGATCATCAGCACTGGTGTCTACTGCTTTCAAAGGCGCAGCGTTCTCCTTGGCTTGTCCATAGAAATCGAGCTTTCCGCCCGTCTGGAGAACGCCTATCCGATCATAAAGCGAGCGTGCGCGCACATAGGGATCCAGCTTCCAATAGTTTTGCCGCAGCCGCTCTGCTATCTCATCCCTATCTTTTCTTCTTTCTTCCAGGCTCTTGCCAGCATCGCCCTCGTGTACCCACTGAAGAATGGTCGACTCGTAATTCTTCACAATGGTTTCTCGTTCCGATTCCTGCTCCCGCTTCGGCTTCTCCTCCGACATCCTGTCATTCTCGCCTGGCACTGGTTCAGAGTACGAGTATTTCCATTCCTCGTCCCCGCCCAATTCCACAGGAATTTGTGACTTGGGCACGTACTGTGCTAACTCGTCTATGTTTTTCGCAAAGTGGACTTTGCTGGCAACAACAGGGTCGAGCCATCCCCGAATGATGCTCCAAATGGCGTTGAACACCCAAGGAGCCTTGTAGACGAGCACCGTGCCTAGCGATTCGGGATAATTTGCCTCAAAGCACTTGATCATAAATTTGACAGGCGTGTAGTCCATATTAGCCATGGAGAAGTCGGTCATATCGAAGACGATTGTCTATATTGGAATAAGAAGTTGCACTTTTGTTTTCGCGACCCGGAGAGAATGACTTACCGCTGTGTCGATGGGCGGTCTGAGGAGCATTCGCGCCGTCTCAATCGTGTAGACTGTGAATTTTTCCAGACTCGCCTCGGTCTGCTCGCCCGCTTTATGTAAACGTGCACGCACGAAACACATGGGTCTTCCTTCCTTATCAAGGCCGTGCAGATAGCTCTTTCCCATGCGTAATTGAGTGAGAAAGTCTTCTGCATCCTTCTTTGCCTTGGCGTCACCACTTGTGGCCTGCAGCGCTCCTAGTTCGCCATTTTTTACGATATCGTCGTCGACATGCATTTCGTCAACTCTCCAGTGCATGGTCGAGATCATCATGATGAGTGCCTTCTCTACATTCCATTTTCTTGCGCGCAAGAACCTCAGGAGGAGCGCATCAGGATGGTCGTGCTTGACCATACTCCAGAAGGCTCTCCTCAGCTCTTCTGGGGGCGTATTTGCAATGGCTGCCTTGAATTCTGCAGTCTGGCCAAACTTGTCGTCGTCGGCTGATAATGATAGTCTACTCATATCAGGAGCGGCATTGCCAGACGCAGCAGGTGTCTCGACCTCGGTCCTGTCACTCTTGTCTGCTTTGTTCCTCTTGAAGACGTTGAGGCGGCTCTTCTTCTTCTCCTTCTTGCCATCTGTCACAGAGGCATCAGTTGCTGCCGAAAGCGATGCAGACTCGACTCCGTTGGTCTCTTCTGAGGCTGTGTCCACACCAAATACTCTCAGCGCCATAGCCCATAGTTCGCGCAGCTTCCTCTCTTCGTCAGGTGTGAGCGTTCCTGGTCGGCCAGGTGGAGTATTTGGTGCCATGGTCAAGTACGAGTCGGACAGGTGTGCGACTGCGAACTGCGGTGACGTAGTTGTGCTGTCTTGCTCCGGTGCGGGCGACTTGTTGAGCAAGGGGACAACCAATGCGCCGCCGATTGATAATGCGATTATCGCTGCTGCTGTCCACAGACCCGCACTGCTCTTGCTGGTAGGTGGTGGTTGGGAAAGTGGCTCTGAGCAACGGGGGCGGGATGCGCGCGTGATGTGCCTGGCAGAGATGCGGCAGGCGGGGCGGCAAGAAGGCTGCGCTCCAAGCTGACACGGGCGGCGAAGGGAGTGCGCGGGGGGGGCTGACAGGCGCAAGAGTCGGGCAAGAGGCTGCACACGGGGGGACATGAAGCCAACAGGTGGTCTATGGCAGAAGAGCAGGCGACGGAGGGGCGCTTGTCCGGCACACTCGGAGGGGTGGGGTGCAGGGTCGGGGGCGCGTGCTGGCGATGCAGCGGGCGGAACAAGGCTGCTCGCGACTGCTGCCCAGGCACGCGGTCCGGCTGTCAGGGCGGGGCGGGCGGGGAACTTGGGAGGGCACGGCACGGCAGGGCAGTGTGGCGGCGGAGACTCGGCGGAGACTCGGAAGGGACCAGGACGGCGGGGCCACGCGCGCTTGCTTGCACAGGTGACACCGCCCAGAAGACACAACACCAAACCCCACGACGCGCTACTCCAGCCCCCCACGACGCGCTACACCAGCTCCCCACGACGCGCAACACCAGCTCTCCACGACACGCAACACAACCCGCCTCTCGGCACGCGCCATGGCCTCCACCACACCCACACAGACGCCCACCTACCGGCGCACGCGCAGCAAGTCCCCCCGCAGTCGACCCACCACGCCCCTGCGGGCTTCATCACGGAGCAGCCTGCGGGAGAGTTCGCAGCGCGGGCGGGCCGCCTCTGCCGCTGCAGGCAACGCCCTCGACGGTCTCCAAGATGGGTTTGCCGAACTGAGTGATGCCATGGCCGACCTCGAGCAGAACTTTGTGCAATTGCAACTGATGCATGAGAGTCTGGCCCGCTTCTCGGAGAGTTTCGCCGGCTTTCTCTACGGCATGAACATGAATGCCTTCTGTGTCGATTTCCCAGAGGTACGGCACGACTGCACAAGCCCAAGAGCCGCGTCTGCAACTAACATCCCTCTTCACTCGGCAGGCACCCATACCAGAGTCTTTCAAGCGCCCCCAGAACCAATCCGATCCGACTGCCGCCAGCCTGTACAGATCGCAAGGGCCCGATGACATGGACGCCACCTTCCTGACCACCGATACGTCCTTTGTCGATAATCCGCCAAGCAGCAGAGTCTCGTCCAAGTTCCAGAACCCGCAAACCCCAGCACCTGCAGCTAAAACGGCAGGCGCGTCGAGAGGGCGGGGCGGGATACCCCGAGCAGGAAGAGGTGGCGGCATTCCCACTCGTGGAGGCGCTGCAAGGGGAACGAGAGGTGGAAGCGGCATTGCAAGAGGAACAAGTGGGAGAGCAAGGGCCGGGCGATGAATCCTCAGCGTACCTCTCTCCGTTAAGCAAAGGGCATGCAATTCAAAAAGATGTCCACTTCAAGAAAAAAATCACCCACTTAAAGGAGACACCCACAACGGTCATGTTCAAGCAAATCTATTATTGCTCCCCTTACTGCTCTATTTACGAACGTATGCGCGCCCTTTTGATCACTCTTCATGAGTAAGCCAAGGCTCGTAACAAGTAAAGCATTACCTCCTGTCTCCTTCGAAGAGATCTACCCACCAAAAAGGTTTCATTACCACCACTGGCTGCTGTTCCGAAATTGCAGCAATACAATGATTTCCGTCAGCGAAGAGATGGGTATACTGCGACATAAGCATAGGATTCATAATCGTAAAATTGTAGGGACAGACAGCGACCTAGAGCGGCCAGCCAAGGCCATGCCAATGCTCAGAAGTCAAAGCTTGTTGACATAACAATGCCACATCCTGGTCAGGCCGACGCTCCAGCGTACTTCTTGGCGTGTCGACCACTGCTCTCCCTCTGCAAGGCCCAGCCTTTGATGGCAATAACTGCTGTAGTCCATGCCATGAGGAGTGCAGTCAGGCCCATGGTGACAGTGAAGACGAACATGGCGTCAAGGTGATAAGACTCAAGAACGGCTACAGTGTCTTTGTTACTGAGCACGAACGTAATTCCTCCCGAGATCAAGCAGAATGCTGTCACAATCTCGGTAGGCGGACGAGACGGGAGGAGCGAGGTTGGTGGCGAGAGATATAGCAAGATGTAGGTCAAGCCACGCGCCAGAGCGAAGCCCATGAACATGCTACCCCACTGACCGTGGATCATGGTCGAGAGCATCGAGTCTTGGTGGTGTGAGCTCATCATTTTGCCCAGGAGCATAATCGTGAGCGCAGGGAGTGGGTTCATCGAAACGCGGTACTGTCGTGGCTCTCGCCAGATCTCTGCGTGGTGTTGTGAGAGAGATGTCGATGTGTTGACTGCACTGTTGAGTAGCTCGCGCATCTTGGTGGATTCTACAATCATGCCCAACTAAGAAGGGACGTTAGCGAGTCAACCCACACTGAAGTAGAGGGAGCACCGCGGGATCACGACGTACCGTACCGCATCCTAAAAACATGACACTGATTGATACGTGCTCCAGATCCTGTGCAGTCCATGCATCTCCCCAGGCGGCTAAGTGCTCGAGGAAAACATTCGTTATGCCGTACAGCCAGATGACGAAGGACTCGGTAAACTCCGCTGATGGTATTGCCGCCTTCCGACCGCCGACGACGTCCCTTGTTGGTTTCACGTTCCACGCCCATCCAAAATCGGCAAATGCACCCATCCATCGACCAAGTGTGAGAAGGCCGTAGAGAAAGAAGATGCCCCCCTTGATGTAGTGCGCGAGCACATTGAAGACAGCACCTCCTCGACCGATACCGCCATATACAACGCTACCAGTGGCAATTGCAACGAGCCCCTGGACCAACAACGTTCGCTCCAGTACAATACTGACAAAACGCATCACCTTCAAAGTACGCCCGACGGCAAATCGTGCGATTTTCTGAGAGAAGAATCTTTCAACAGGAATGTTGTGCAAGAAACCACGTTTCTCGGCCTCGGCGTCAAAAGAGTCGATATCATCGTGAAAAGGCCCACGGGGTGTCTCGTACTGCTGGTTTTCTGATTCCACGCTAGGAGATCTGGAATGACCATAAAGGGAGGCTGAATTTCGCTCTGTTCCCTGACCGGAATCGTGCGACCATCGCGGCTTCGGAACCTCTTCTTCGTCCTGCACACGCAGATACCTAGCCATGTTGTCGGTGGTCATGAGTTGAGCTGCCTCATCGCCAGCTTCCGGAGTGTCTTTGCGGCTGGCAAACGCTTCGACCAAAGCCATGAATACCCATGCTGATGCCACCCAAGTAACTATCCAGCCTGTCTTCCTATGCGAGTTGTTGGCGTACAGCTCAGGTGTACTATGGTTATACACAAGTCCGAGTACAAGCGCAACCGAGTTGATGGCGAGGAAAACCAACTGACAAGCCTGCGTGAAGCTTGATCGCGCAATGCTAAGCATGACAGCTAAACTGTTGTTAAAATGGCCCCGACACGTATACATTGCTGACACATACCAATCGGCAAAACCACAATCCACGCAAGGATCTCGAGTGCGATGTGCCAGTACATTAAAGTCGTATGATCAGAGACACTCCAGTAGCTTTGGGGCGCCTCGTTATCGTGTGCTTGAAAGTGCAGCGCATCATGTGCGCTTGGGTTCATGGCTTCGTCATGCTCATCGCCATGGGCGAACGTGAACGGTAGCGCCGCGAATAGCAGCGCTGCATATATGAGCGTCCAAGTTGTATGGGCAGGCATCTATTAGTGGCTCGAGGAAGATATTGGTGGTCACGGGGATGCACGACTCTGGACTGCGACGAAGGCCGAAGGGAGAAAAAAAAAATGTTGGAAAGAGCAAGCAGAGAGACCTAAATATTCGGCGAAACCGCGAATAGAAGCTGGAAGTGGAAGGGCATTATTAATAAGTCATGCGGGACCATGTCGCATGGGACTGCAGCTTGTGGTCTGCTGTGTATAGTTTCCTATAGTTCCCGGAAGTTTCGGAACTGCACGAGTCGAGTAAGAGAGTGAAGCACAAGTTCGTCAGCCCACGAAGCTGATCCGATCGCGAACTGTGTTGTTGTGACGAGATCCGGGATCGGTGTGTGGGTCTTTAGGACTACCGGTACCCGGCGCTATTCGTTAGCCACAAGTTACTTCACGCAATTCTCGATTTACACGTGCTAGACGTTGGGAATTCTCTGCTTATGACCCATGATCTATCGCCATGCGGATTTTTCCTTTTGGAATCTTGTGCCCCATGGTCGACCTGGACAGGTGCGGGGAGCTTGAGCTGAAGCATGGTGGTGTGGCCCTCCATCCGGCGTGAGTTCATGGTATCATCCTTGTTGGCCCGCGAGGCTACAGCGAGACGACGGGCTTGATGTGCTTGCCTTGGACACCATGCGCCTACCATTGTACATGCCAGTTTTCCGCATGATCTCCTTGCACAGCAATTCATGACTGTTAAGTCCTTGCTTCGTCCGAACATGCGCCTAGAAACAGCTCCGCACACTTCCTCATACTCCCATTGGCTCTCGCTTGCATCGACGTCATCCGCATCATATCTCTAAATGGGTTAAGCATTCGCGTGTGGCTTGGTAGATGCACGCTATCCTGTGAATAAGCCAACGTGCAGGTCGGCTCGTCTAGACTGGTGTTTCCGCTCACTTCCGGCTCCATGTGGTTCTTGTCGTGATGACTGAAGGTTGACAGATATCCAACATGCCGGTCGCGCACCGAGATCGAGACAGAGTTTTCTAGGCAGCGCGTTGACGTCATGCGAGGTAGGCTTCCATGGTGACAGAGTCAAACTCACCACATCACACTTTTCACGGGCAGCATGTACCTCGCACGGCGCCCAAATGTCAAGTACCTACTGCTGTGGGTGTGGTGGCCCAAATGTTGACTCATAACCACTTGCAGGCGATCACGATGGCGCATTTTGGCCAAGCGTAGGTGCCATGCACTGTTCGCCAATTCTGTTTCGATGGGCTGTGCTGTTCTAACTTCTGACAGCTGTCCCACCCATGGACATGATCGGTATCTGTTTGACGTCAGCTCACCCGACCTCCTTCGGCCTACACCCGCCTTCCGCCTTCCGCCTTCCGCCTTCCGCCTTTCGTCTTTCACCTTTCGCAACTTTTTGTTCCCGAATCTCCGCTTTTTCCGGATACCGGTAGGGCCATCTTTCGTCTTTGTTCACCTGATCATAATACATGCCATTGTAGAGGCAGTAGGGTCGCACACCGCTTTCTTGTCTTGGTATTTAATACTTCCTGCATGAGAATCCCGCCTATAAGCCTAAGCCTCCACCCCATCCCACGGAATACCGGCAAACCAAGATGAAGTGCGCATGACCTTTGCATCAAACAGGATTCCTGATCTCGTGTCATCTGAAAGCCCTAGTCACCATCTATGCAGCTATGTATTGTGCACTGGCGAAAGTGCCCATGTGCATACACTGCATTGCACCTGCTCCGCATATCCACTACCGTACAACTACCCATGGTCATCTTCTTGGTCAACGATCCTGCCCGTTTTCTTCCAACGCAGCCTTCATCTGTTGGAAATATTGCCCAAATTCCCCATGACAACTCCAATCCCAGCCCCGCGTGCATTTCGATAAATTCATCGTCGCCGCGTGAAGATTGTCAAATCGGCGCTTTACCTTTGAGTAGGTTTTACGAAGGTTCTCTGCCTTCTTGTCTTCTTCTGCAGTCAACGATGACGACGACGACGGCGATGACGGAGCGGGCGAGAAGGGCATGAGAATGGTAGAACATGTCTGCGATGGTGAAATTGCACGGAGTAGTTCGCATTCTTTTGTCAATTGCGCCTTCTCCATCTCCAATTCTGCTACCTGCCTTGCATGTCCAGCCGCTGTCTCCTCATTTTTTGCGATGCTTTTCAATGTGTTTCTGTGCTCATTCACGATACTTTCATGTGTGCGTTTGAGAGTTTCCTGCTCTGCCGAGAGACTGTCACACCGCGCTTGGAGGATTTCAACCTCATGTGACAAATCGTCTCGCTCTTTTGTCACTCTTCGTACCTTCTCTTGTTCAGCCAGGAGTATTGTGTGAGATTCACTTTGATTCCTTGTCAGAGCTTCTTCCGCCCTCCTGAGCTTGTCGCGCAGCTGCTGGACTTGGTCATTGTGTTCTGACTCCATCAGGCTTGTGTCGTTCTGTAGTAGATAGGCTGGTAGGATCTTCACATCATGATCCAAATCGTCTTCAGGACTGTCGACCTTGATCATGCTATAGTAGCCTTCTTCCGGCTGAAAAACCGGAGGCTGTGGATTTGATGTAGTATCCCGTCCCATCTTTGTACCCCCATCATTGACTTCGGCTGTCTTGGAGACTTCTTCATCATCCGAGATGAATATGGTTTCCACACCTGCAGGTACTGTATGGTAGCGGCTGTTGCTTCCAGGCTCTCCAGTGTCCTTGACATTAACCTTTCTTTGCAAATTGGCTGCTGTTCTGGCTGACTTTCTTCTTCTTGCCGGTGACACCGAATCGGCAGGCCGCTTTTGCGGCGCCACATTTTCTTGCTTCCGCTCCCTATTTCCTAGGCGCGGCTTTGTAGGCAGTCCCCTTCTCTTACCCACTTTTGCCATCGTGAAGGACTGCTGAAGATGCCCCAGCATATATGGTCGTCCTTTATGACGCGGCTCTTCCTCGAGCCCGTGACCATATCCTGGCACCAGGTACTGATCGTTTTCGATGTGCGTTGGATCAACCGTCAGGTCCGGCTCTGCTGTAATAGTGGAGTCTGCAAAAGATGGTACAGTTGATCTGAACGTCGATGCGGTGCCCACGTTGTATACACTCTCTCGATCGAATACCAGACTAGTGAGAAGATCAGGTTTGGGGGTCTGAGTACTTGTGGCTATTCTACCTCTAGGCTTCGGCGTGCCCGAGCTTGAGAGAAGTGATTCGAAGAGATACGATGGTCCGGGAGGCGAGGGCGAGTTCAGCGAGGATTGCTGCTGTAGGGTTAGGTCCCAATGTTGTGCCATTACGCTCGTTTCAGCAAGATTCTCATATATCGTACGACAAGCCACCTGGTGAGAGAAAACGGACAGATGGAGGCACACGTACAAAGAAGAGTCGCCTTGAATATATACCAAAAGTTTTGTGCCGCTTGACCTTGCTAGCGTAAGCACCGTGACGCGAAGCGGTCAGGACTCGAGTTTGCAGTGGGGTGCCCTGAGTATGATGGGGCCACCTGACTGTAGAGTATCTGGAGGTGAGTGAAGTTGTTGGCAGTGGGCACAACAGAGTTGTACTGAGGTTGCCGTGCTTGTGTGCAAGTAAACAGATGGGAAACTCATAGCGACTTCAGCACAATACTCCTGATACTTTTAATACTATTTAATTGTGTAGACTCTGTTTATGTGGACACAATATGTGTCACGACCACCTCGGTTCTTGATATGTCATCGTAATCATCAATGTCTCCATCATGTCGATGAAAGCCGCTGGTGTTGCGCAGTCGTTTCAGAACGAAAGTTCTTGGCTGCGCTGTGATTGTGGGCTTGGTTGCATGTGACTTTGCTACACGGTGAATGGTCTTTGTATGAGAAAGGGAGAGGCTTGAATGCACAGAAGCTTCGCTAGCGAATGAAACAAGGATTGAACGTAAGTGCGCACGTGGAAGGTAGGTACATGCCAGGCTCAATTATTGGCCAGTTCACAAGTGGCACATGGCTCCATGTTCGTTGTAAGTGTCCCAGCATTGTAAACGAGTGATGTGGGTCTAGGTGACTGACACGTGCTATCGATGAGTGGTCCCGTTTCTGCGATGGTCTTCGCAAAGACTATTATCCGTACGACAGAATCGATGTTATCACTACATTCGATAAGCACGGCAACGAGGCATTGACTCTAAAGTTCTACTCAGCCGCTGCCAGTCAGGAATATTAGAACCAGTCCAATCTTTCTGCACGTACCAATATTCATTGGTGGAATAAGCTAGCGAGCTTGGAAAGAGTGCAAAATTCTACTTACATGTCCAGACTGTTCTCAGAGGTAGCAGAAGTACAGCCAGACCGGTAGCAACATTCGGCTCACTAGAACTGTTCAATACACCTAGACATTAAGGCATCTTCCTCCAGGAATAGTCTTATCCCAATTATATGCAAAGGGCCTAAGAAACAGAGAATGCAAAATCAGATTATCGAATATGAGAAACACGAGGAATTCGCAATGAATTGTTCGTACTTGTTCGTCAGAATATGTAGATAAAGCAAGACGATAGTGAGCTTCGGGAACGCGACAGCTCTGGAATGTAAAGCTTCCATGACCATGATGCCCTTGAAGCGCAGAGTTATTCTTGCAGGGTCAGTGGAGATTATGTAGGCCATATGCCGACCTGTGCCAGCCTTCTTCACCATGGTTACGCACAATTGGAAAGAGCTTTTCGGCTAGTGAAGTTTAGAAAGCGAACTATCGATAGTCCGCAATGAGGGCCTACTACATGTCTGAAGGGAGATTGTCAATCAAATAGTGATGGTAACTTTGTGGAAGGAAGAGACAATAAGGTAGAGGGCGCGGATGTATCATGGGATGTCAGAAACCTTATGTGACCACGACTATCTCTACGCAGGCCTGTCATTCAAAGAGACTCGTCACGGGTGGGAATATCCTAGAAACTCTATTACTATTAAAGCATGGGGTGGGGCCAGAGGATCGAGTATTAGAGCACAGGAGTGCGAGCCAGGCTTTGGTGCAAGCGTTGTGTGGGATGTTGGTTGGGGTCGAAATAGGAACAGGGCACACACATGGCTGTGGCCGTGTCTTGCGACTGTTCGGCGACCGACGCGGAGCATGCTCAGCCATACGGCTCTCAGCTCGGCCTCTTTAAAGTTTTGAACTTACTGGGACATGCATAGCGAAGATGGGCGGAGAGATCGAGGGTCAGACATGCGCCAATACATAGCAGGGTAAGCTTGATCCTTCCGGAGCTTAGAACCCATCTTGTACAAGCATCATTCGCTTCTGGTACCACAGTAGATGCGTACGGTGTCATGATTTCTCCGAGTGTGGTAGAGTAAGTGGATGAACGATGACATTCGAAACACAGTACGCCGCACTGCTCTTCACAGCCTTCTGCGCATAAAAGCTCTGAGGATGAGCCTGCTCAACTAATTTGGAGGTCGTGAGTGGGCCCTGGGCGTGTGACAGCTGCCAGTTCAACGCACCCGAAATCACTATCTAGGAGAACATATATTCACCACACAATTGAGCGCATTCGAGGTTGAAGATTGTTGAAGCTTTTGGGGCACAAAACTTGAACTTTACAGCCGGAACTCCATTTAGCTACACGCTATCCCAAACCGACCCATAAAAAACCAGGAGACCTATTCCTCCAGTGTAATCGTGGCTCCTTTATTCATATACCGTCGCATATATGAATGGTTCAAATGCTCAAAGGTATTGTTACACGTAGTGACGTCAAAGCATAGCAAACAAGGTAAACCACCTCTACAACTCGTCGTGGTCATCACCAGAAACAGCGCTCTTGGCAGCCTTAGTAGCCTCTGATGCTACCGAGGAAGCAGACTTTGAGGCCTCGGACGCACCTGAGGCTACTGAAGCTGAAGCTTCAGAGGCTGCGGACTTGGCGCTGCCGGTAGCCTCAGAGGCAGCAGACTTGACGCTGTCAGAAGCCTCGGAAGCAGTTGATGCGGCCTCATCAGCACCAGACTTGGCGGCCTCAGTAGCAGCGGCAGCCTGCGAGGGAAGATCCTCAACAGCGTCCTCTACTTTCTCGACGATGTCAGCAAGGACAGCTTGCACCTTGTGCGAGCCATTCTCGTGGATAAATGTGATGAGATCCTCAATGGAACGGGATCCAGAGTAGTCGACAGGTGCGTCCTTCTTGCCAGCGGGGAAAAGCTTGATAGTGGGGAATCCCTGAATCTCATCGGGAACATCGTTGAGGGTGGCGTCAACCTTGGCGATTGTCACGAGCTTGGAAAACTCAGGTCCAGCGTAAAGCTGGCCGAGCTCCTCGTACTTGGGAGCCAGAGCCTTGCAGTGACCGCACCATGGTGCGTAAAACTCGACAAGGACGTCCTTGTCGTTGTCGATGACAATATCCTGGTAGTTCTTGGCAACAACGACTGTGACGGGACCATCCTGCGACTCGGGGATGGGCTCAGACTTGATGCTGGGCTTGATCTTGTCAGCGAGGAAGTCGTCGACGAAGGCGTCGATGCTCTCCTCGGTGATCTTGGAATCCTGGTCAAAGGGGAATTTCTCGTTCTTGTCGGTGCGCTGAATGGCGAAAGCGGGCCAGGTTCCGACGTTGAGGTTGAGGTTGGCAGCGTGCTGACCGAAGGACTTTGCGTCAATGGTAGCAAAGTTGATGGCGCCCTTGTGCTTGAGAGCAAGAGGCTTGAGCACTTTGGCAAACTCCTCGCGCTCCTCGGGAGTCTCGGCGAAGATGTAGGCGAGGGGGACGCCCGAAGCCATGTAGTTGTTGTACGTCTCCGGGCCGACCTCACCAATGAGAGGGGTAGAGGCGACCTTGGCGAACTCGCGAATGGCATCGGCGTCGAACTTGTCGGTGAAGACGTCCTTGCCGTCGTCGAAGGACTTGTAGAGCACGAGGCCTGGCTGCTCGACACCCTCGGCCTTGGCGAGGGCGGCATCGCTGGTGGCGCCGAAGAGGAAGCTGTCGCGGAGGCCATTGGCAACCGAGGTGAAGGTCTCGTTGGAGGCCTTGTCGTCGGCGGCAAAGTAGGCGACGAGGACGACCTTGTCGGCTGTCTTGAACTCGTCGAGGGTGTCCTTGGTGACATCGGAGACGGCGGGGAGGCTCTGCTTGGTCATGTAGGAGATCAAGCTGTCGGCCTTGCGCTGGCCGCCGTAGGGCGAGACATTCTCGGGGCCGCGGAAGACCTTGAGGGTCGGGTAGCCCTCGACGCCGTACTCCTGGCACAGGTCCTGCTCCTCGGTGCAGTCGATCTTGACCAGGGCGATGTCCTTCTCCTTGAGCGTCGTGGCGGCCGTCTCGTACTCGGGGGCGAGGGCCTTGCAATGGCCGCACCAGGGCGCGAAGACTGCGACGGGTTAGCACGCCGGGATGGCAGCAGGGCGCATGCAGCAGCGGCGGGGCGGCTTACACTCGGCTAGGACGAGGTCGTTCTCCTCGATGAAGCTCTTGAACGAATCTTTGTTGAGCTGCTTGACGTCCGAGGCGCCGGCAATGGCCGCAAAGAAGGCGGCGCAGATGGTCGAGTACTTCATCCCTGCGGCGGGCGGGGTGTGCTGTGCAATGGGAAGGGCGAGGGCAAAGACAGACGGCAGACGGCAGAGGAGTGAGGAGAGCGTGGGCGGGGGGGAAGGGGGAGGTCCTCTGCACTGCACGGCGGTGAGAGAGAGGGTGCAGGAAGGCGCTGGCGGGCGGGCTTTTATTTGCAGTGGAGCTCGCAGCGGGACATGTTAAGACCACGTTGGACTTTGGAGCCATGCCGCCAAGACCAGGGACCCCGCTAGTGAATAGGAACACTAGTGCATGCACCCTGCTCGCCCTCCTCCACCGCCACCTCCACCGCTCCCACCACCGCCACCACCACTGGCACCACCGCTACCATCATCATGACCACCATCATGACCGCCGCCGCCGCCAACACCCTCCACTCTCCACTCTCCACCCTCCCCCCCACTGATTCCCTGCGCACGCACCAGCATCGCCGCACGCAATAACGCATAGTCAGCCCCCCCCCCCCCCTCCTGGCAGCTCAGTGTCAGCCTCGGAGTTAAAAGGACCGCTTCAAACGACTACTTGTCCTTTGCCGAGCCAGCTGATTCGCCGCCTTGTGCTCTTCCCCAGTCTTGCCTGTTCCGGTTAGTCCGCTCAAGCATCATATTATTAATATCAAGATACGACCACCACACCTGTCCCCTTAGCAGGCATTGCAAGGCCAGGTGTTCTCATCCACCTGCTCGTCTCCATCGGACAAAACACACAGCGCGACCTCCCTGCCTTTATCCTTGTTCCATGGCTGCTGCTTTCCTCGTAAACTTTGTCCTTTCTGAATATATCTTGCAGCCAGGAGTGTCGACAGCTCCACTTGAAACTATGCATCATCGCCACAGTCTGCACCATATCTGTGCGTCAAACATGTATGCATTCGTCTATGCTACATTTCTGACCTCAACGCTCTGCTCCAACCTCGCTTCGTCCTTGATTTGCTTCAACCTCTCCTCCTCCCTCCTCTTCATTTCCTCCTGTATCCTCACGCGCGCTGGAACTACTGTTTGCCTCTGACCATGGATCTTCCAACCCTCCAGCCTTTCCTTACCCAGAGCCTGCATTGTCTTCTGCTCGACTGCGCTATAGTCCTTGTCCACTCGGTCAAAACAAAAGGGCTCCTTAACCGAAACCGGCGGATTGGTAATGACTCTGACCCTGCGCAGCTGATTGTTGGATGCCGAGTGCAGCATCAGTGGATGGAGCAGGTACACGTCACCCACAACACCTGTTACTTCAACAAATGCGTCATCAGGCATTGAAGCTGCGAGTTCATTGAACCACTTCAGTCCTTGCTCTTCCTTGAACTCAGGGTTCTGTGCACGAGGCGTCATTCGTGGACTGACTCCATCAGGATGCTCATACAAATGCTGCGCAATCTTGGGAATAGCAGCAGGACAAATGTATGTTCCGCCACCGCCAGCAACAATGTCGGTCCACAGAGGAATGACCAGTAGTCCTTGCTCGGGTGAATCGAGAAAGTGGACGAAGAAATCACCATCCACATGCCAGCCAGGCAACTCTTGCGGCTTGATAACGGTATTGTGCCCTTCACGTGTCCCGAGGTTGACAATGAATCCGTCTGTCCAAGTTGCGGCATTCGAATCAACCCTCGATGGCCCACCAAGAAGAGAGCAAATGCCCCCCCATGCTTTTGGTGCAAATTCCTCAACGCGTACCCTGTTGAAAATCGGCATGTTGGTACGCTCCGTGTGCCTGTGTCGCAAGTGTCAATTCAGTTACCATGACCAGGCTTCATCACACCTACCATGTGGACATGTCATCAGGATCCATACCCAGTCTGGTCCAGAGCGTCTCTTGTAGCTTTCCGGCTTGCTCTCGAGTAAAGCAATCTGTGAGTTTGAGCCAGCCGTGGTGCAAGAAGTGATTGATCTGCTCTTGTGATAAACTGTGTGTGCCTTGCGCGTTTGTCATATTAGCGTATCCCGTTGGATTCTACAACGAATTGTAAGAATAGTAAGAGACTTGAGTTCGTCACCAAGTAGCTTTTATGAAGGAGGTTGTAACCGAGAATCAAGTTCTGAATCGTGCAAGGCAAAAGTCTCTTGTTGCTGGTGCAACTAATAACCTTTATGCTTACGGCACATCTGCACTTTATCCGGTGGACGAACCATTGCCCTCACACGTCTCGTCGCGTCACCAGTTTTAACAGACTACGGGGCGAGCTGTTTGGGGAAGCCGGCGGGGCAAAGCCACCATTCATACTGCTCCGCGGCGACCTTGGCCGTATCAATTGGCTGTAGGAGCTATCGGAGCATTGTTTACTGATGGATGACACTACGGCATGCCGCCGGGTACTCTCGCACACGTTTAGTCACTTATGGCGAGAATAGCGATCAAATCCAAATATTCTTCGTAACCTATATACAGTTCAGTTCAGTCCCTACGAGGTGTCATAATTTCTTTATACATGGGCTTCTGCAGACTCGCTGCAGTATTCGCGACGCCTCTTAATATCCTGGCCACCAGATATAGTTGTTGGTCTCCTCTGCGGTGTCAAAGACGAGCTCGCTGCTGGAGTTGACTGGCCTATCAGGAAAGACATTGGTAGTAATATCCCACATCACCATGTCCGCAACCTGGACCGTGGAATTATCGCCAACCCAGATACCGAACCCTGTGCTGTCAGTACGGGTAGGGTAGATGCGGGTGGTCAACCAGAAGCGATCCTACATATTATTAGCAACCCTCGTGGGCCCCCCTTAGAGATGTGTTCACTATTACTTACGTTGACAATGATCTCGACCAACGAACCATCAATGAAGATATCCATGTGAAGAGACTCCTGAGTGCCGTTGGAGAAGGTGTACGGGTAGAAGTAGCCGAGCATGGTGTAGTTGGCAAAGTTGTTGATGGTAGAGGACTGCGATCGATCGACGTTGATGGTATAATTCTCAGGACTGTACCAAATGACAGTCTGCTCCTCGTTGCCTGGCGATTGAGCAACGACCACACCAGCTGGTCCGGTGAAGTTGCTGAGTGTCACCTGCAGCTCCATGTGGCTGGAACCCGTTCCGGCAGGCAGACTCGTGGTCCAGGTGTCAGCGGTCTCAATTCTCTGCGCCTGCGAGCCGGCACGAAGTCCTTCAACGACATCTGGAAGAGGACGAGCGCCGAGAGTCCAGCCAGTAAAGGTACCGTTGCTGTGCTCCACGACGCGCGTGTTTCCCTTGGTGGTCAAGCCGCCGTCTGCATTGACCAGGTTTCTCGTCTTGATCACGTACATCTCCCGAGGGATAGCCATCGCGCCCTGGAAACCCTGCTGGTTAATGGCGTAGTTGTTGTTCTCCTCGTTTGCCCATCCCCACTGGACACGACGATCGTTCTTGGTGTCGTTGAAGCTGGTAACAGCATAGAGCAGACCGGAGTCGATAACACCACCAGAAACAGGTGTGAATTCTGCTGAGCCATTCTCACGTCTGGTGACTTGACCTTCATTCCACAGCCCCCATTGCGCACGAGGGTGCCAGGTCAGGTTACCACCCTCAGTGCCCATGAGTGCATAGTAGTGAACCTCATCGTCCTCGTCAGTCAACGAGAAGAAGTTGGACCTGTTGGTGGGATCAGTTACTGCCACTTCAAGGATCGCGCGGAATACTTACACCTCAAAATTGAAGCCGTAGGTTCCAGTCTCGACCAGAGAACCGAGAGTTTCGTTTCCCTTGGGCTCCCATAGAGCACCAAGGAAAGTCCAGTCCGTCAAGTTCGACGCAGGTGCGCTGTAGAATGGGATGCGACCACCACCGTTTTCACCCTTGATACCAGAGCCCAGCACCATGTACCAGTGAGGTTCTTCTTGTCCCAAGATGGCGTCCATTTCTGGCCAAGGCTCCACGAACGGGTCTCTCCAGCCAGTAATGTTCCAGCCTTCTGGGGGATGGGAGATGATGGGATTGCCTGCATATTGCTCCCATGTTTGGCCACCATCGTTCGATATGACTACGCTCTGCGTTTCTGTTCCATTGATGTATGGAAGCGCCCAGTTTGTAGGCAGATACCGTACGCTGGTGTAGAAGTTGATGAGTGTGCCATTCTGTTCACCTTGAAGATTGTAGGGCTGTCCAGAGCCGCTGAAGATGCCCAAGCCATAGTAACTAGTGTTTCTAGAGTCGGGATTAGGGCCAGTGCCAACCGATTGTGCCTGGTCATCCTCCCAACCTCCGACGTCGGTCCAAGAGATCAAATCCTTGGAGGTAGCATGGCTATAAAAGATCAGCTTCCGTCCAATACTGCCGACATTCTAAAACTCACCCCCAAGAAATGTTACCCCAGTTCACGTGGTTAGGATGCCATTGGTAGTGAAGGTGGTAGGTATCTTCTGTAGGATCGTACATCATACCACAAGGATCGTTTAGCCAGCCAGCGGGCGAGATAAAATGATATGTCGGTCGCCATCTGTTGAAGAGGGAGTTGTTCCCCAATCTCGCGATGATCTCGGTGGTAAGTACATCGGGTAGCTGAGGTTGAGAAGAATTTTGAGCGACAACAGATGGGACAGACCCCAAGGCGAGGCTGAGCAGCGTAATTGCCCAAGACATGATGCTAGAGGTGAGGTTGCAAAATGTAATTGTGCTCTGGCGACGTGATGAACGGGGATCTGCATAGCTTTATGTAGTATTTCCAAGCAACGAAGTACAGGCTTCTAGGTATGCCAATGGGCCATGTCATCATACCCCCGGTACTAAATGTTTAGTCCCAAGCCGTTGACTTGGGTCCATAGCTACTCGGATGCAGTAGCTTGAACTTTGGAGAGCGTCCCCGCAATTTAGACGGGACTTTGATGGTTCTCCGCAACGCGTGGCAAGCGTTGACGCACCCCAGCGATCTCGAACACAGCTCATGCGGTTACAACGGCATCAGCTCTGTCATAGCACAGGTGTGGCCATGCAAAGAACAAATGTAAAGAAACGGATGGCGCTCCGATCAGCTTCTAGTACAGACGAAGAATTTTTCGTGGAGCTCGACAGAACCGGGGTTGTTGCGAGGGAACTTGGGCAAGTAGCACCGAAAGCGGCCCCGTTGACGGTTGTGGTGTGCAAGGGATCCAGCCAGCTCCGAGTATCCTCCCGAAAGATGGTTTCTGGGGTGCACGACAGACGTGCAGTATGTAGGTACATATATCGCGCAGCTTGACTAGTACCCGGAAGGCCTACAAGCCCCGAAGGCAGCCAGCCAGCCAGCTCGACGTCCAACGCAGACGTCATCGGATGTGTCTCGGCAAGCCGCCGCCGCCGCCGCCGCATGTGGGCCGGACCGATCACGTGCCGTCGGATCCAGCTCAACGTGGCCTCCAGGCTCCATCACCCACGCACAAGTTGCAACGCGTGAACGCTGCCGCGCCGCCGTGGACGCCCACAACGGCCCAACCACGACTTCTGCTCCCAGTGGCGCAACGCAACGGACGCTGTCCCCGATGGGCCCCCCTCCAGCTGCACTGCGCTGAACCCGGATCCCTCTGCCCCACCATGAGTCGGCTCAAGCTCTATGTCGCCGTACGCTGTGGCCATGCCCCAAGACCCGTGGCTCGACTGACATGCACAGGGCTCGGCCGTCATGGCCAACGTCGTGCTTCTGCGCGCATACTACGAGCGGCCCAATTTCTACTCTGCCGCCGTCTACATCTCGCAGAGCACCGGCTCGCTCATGTTCCTCGTCAACCTCATGCTGATCGTCGCCGTCAGCGTCGGCTATGCACTCCAGCGCCTCTTCTACGGCCCCCTCCGTGCCATCGAAACCGAGCAGCTCTACGACAAGGCCTGGTTTGCGGTCAGTGAGACCTTGCTGGCCATGACCATCTTCAGGGACGACATTGGCATTTGGTTCTTCACCATGTTCCTCTGCCTCTTGGCCGGGAAAGTCTGGCAGTGGATCGGAGAGGGAAGAGTCGAGTTTCTGGAACAGCAGCCTCCTGCGAACCCGAGACTATTCCACGCGAGGCTCATGAGCTCGCTGTTCCTTTCGGTCGCATTTGACATCTTCATGATGCAGTACTGTATCGACTCGATCCTCTCCGATGCGCGGCCCGGGGTCATGGTCATGTTTGGCTTCGAATACGTTCTCCTCGCAATCGCCTCCATCTCGACCCTGATGCGCTACACCCTGTCGCTGGTGGAAATATACATGACACACCGCCAGGAACAGGCTCGTGAGCAAACACGCCTCCTTGCCAGGACACAAGCACGTCAGCACGCCGAATCAGAAGGCACCCAGTTGCCAATGGCGCCAGACGACGACGAGGACGAAGGCGATGTGCCGGGCTGGGAAGAAAAGGGTCGCTGGGTCTTCTACCTAGACCTTGCTACAGACTTGATCAAGACTGTTGTGTACCTGGGATTCTTCATGATTCTCATGACCTTCTACGGCATTCCGATCCACATCATGCGCGACCTCTTCATGACTATCCGCTCCCTGATCAAACGAATCAACGATTTCGTCCAATACCGAAGTGCGACTCGCGACATGAATACACGATACCCGGATGCGACAGCTGAAGAGCTAGACCGAGAAAATACCTGCATTGTCTGTCGCGAGGAGATGCGACCATGGGCACAACCTGGGGCAGACGGAGCGCAAACTGAGCGACGCATGGACGAACGACAACGACCAAAGAAGCTGCCTTGTGGTCACATACTTCACTTTAGCTGCCTACGAAGCTGGCTTGAACGGCAGCAAGTATGTCCGACCTGTCGTCGACCAGTTCTCACACAGGCGACACAGCAGACTACCCAAGCCAATAATGCAGTGAACCAAGCTCAACCAAATCAAGCCAACCAACAAGGTCCTGGAGCTTTTCAAGGCCTTTTCAATGGACATCAACAGGGCCAAATTGCCCCGCAGAATGCGCAGAATGCAGCAGCGCCACAAGGCCAAGGCGAGGCACCAGTTGGCAACATGCGAGTTTTCAACCTCGGCCCCATTCGAATTGCTCTTGGAAACCTTCGTCTGCCGCCAGGACAGCGAAACAACCCGAACAACATTCGGAATGCCATGGACCAATTGCGTCAACAAGCTAATCAGGCGGGTCAGGGAGGTCAGGCGAACGCGCATCAAAACCAGAACCAGATGACTACGCCATTCCCAGCTGTGGCACCACACTCTGCACCTACTGGTCCCGTGCCTGGCGCCGTGGCCCTGCACCCATCCGACGTGCAGTCAGACATATTACGCATTCAGCAAAACATTATAGAGTCGATGCGACAACTGAATGTCCAACACGAGCAGCTCGAAGTACTTTATAGACTTGTCGGGGAGCTCAATCGCATTCAGCAAGTCTCAGGTCTTGCCGCGGCGAATGGGCTGGACCTTCCTCCGATCGCCTCTCTCAATCCGCCAGACATGAGCACATTCATGCCGCAAGCCTTCGTTGCGAGAGGCAATGCATTGAGACAGGGCGATGCGGGCGTGCCGGAAGGGTTGACACTCCCAGACGGGTGGACGTTGACGCCTATGTCACAGACACCGCGCGGTGGAGCTACCCACGGCCAAGCAACAACGCAATCTTCCCTGCCTACCCGTGATGCTCCGGGCGCAGCAGCGCCTCCAAGGTCTGTCGACGCAGAAGCAAGATCGATGCAGCAAGACCCATCGACTGCAGCGACAGCAAATGCGACGGCATCGACTGGACCTGGCACGAAAGCCACTGAGCCAAGCTCACTAGAGTCGAGCTGGAGCTTTGGCAACGTAGGGGAGAGGAATGAGGCTGAAGGCTCCAGTTCCGCTGTCGCCAGAAGCAACGCGGATGGTGCAGGCATACGACGAACAGCGACAGTGGAAGACGACGAGGACATGGGTTGAAGGGCGGCATGATATGAAGATGGATATTGCATAGCGAGGCGTTGGTTTGACATAGCTACTAGATACTGGACCCGAACGGTCTGGGTGCATACCGAGTCAATGGCGATTCATTATTGATGATCATCATGTCGTGACTCGATGCCGCCGTCGCAGGTTTCGTAGAGCTCTTTGCTGCAGGCGGGCATTGGATAGCCTTGTACCTATCATTGTATGCAGTGCTTATGCAAGCTTGTCGCGCACGACTAGTCCTGCGCCATGCCTGCATCGCTTCCACGCTGCATGGATTGCCGGACGTCTGACCCAATGGCCGCGCCGTACGTCTCCAAGCCCGCACGAGGAGACGGCTACGTGCAGGCCGTGAACAGCACAAGGTTGAAACGGCGGCCCTCCTGGTGCGAGGGAGATGGGTAGCACCCAGTAACAGATGCAGGAACGCAACGGGTCCCTGTACTTATGCACGCCGGCCTAGGGCACTTCGCGCCTCGAGGCATGGGGTAGGCAATGAGGCCATGCATCGTGAGCGGATAAGAGCGTGGCGCCCGCCGCTAGCATTCGACGACCTGGCCGAGATGACTCTTTGCCTTCGCTAATTGTTGTGCCAGCACACATTTCCTTCGTGCGAATATTGTCTTTATAATCTCCTGTTCCTGTCTTCTTTGGTCTTGTTGCATCTCATCTGCCCAATGGCTGTCAAATCAGACATGGGCCCGCGCAGGGCTGAGGCTGATGCCGAGGTTTCGAGTTGCATCTCCAACCTCATAGAAGCCTTCACCAACGGACTCAACATATTCAAGCGGTTGCGTGAAAGAAGAAGAAAGCGCACTGCCCGCAAGGAGCAATCTGTTCCTACTTCCTCAGCAGAGGCCGAGCATCGCCTTTCCAAGTCGTTGCGCAAAGGGCCAGAAGAGATTGCGCAGAAATACGCAGAGTGTTATCATAGTAACATGGGTCCGCGTTTCGCAAAAGGCGACTGTAAGCTACTGGAAAATGCAGTTCCAAGCGTTGCAGTCAACTGACTCTACCCGTAGCCATAGCACATGCTTCATTAGCAGAAACATTGATTAAGCTCAATACTGGATTGGTGGGCATAATCACTACGTTTTTGAATCATGACCATACCGTTGGTAAAGGTCAACTCAAGCTTGACTACAAGTCACTCACCAACTTGTCTGATGCATCGAGACGCGAAGCTGTCCAGAGCATGACCCAATTGTACCATCGTCTAAGCCAATCACAACTACACCTGAGCCTCTACAACATGGCCCAGTTCCCATGTGCAAGATGTGGTAGCCCAAGCCATGAAGACTGCTCTACCAAGGGCACAGCTCCAGCCAAGGAGAAGAAACGATCCACGCAAACACGACAAAAAAACAGTGGAACCATGGTGACCCGCATGCCCATCAAGAGTTCAAGCCAACCACAGCTCGTTGTTGTCAGACCAAAGAATACAAGAAAGACTAGCAATTCAGGCAGCAACAGTAGCTCGAGCTCCAACAGATCGTCCTCGACTCCTATTCACACGTCGCCCTTGGCCTCACCTTTGCCAATGTACGTTCCAGTCGACCCATTCGACCTGTACCCCCCAGGTGTCATTAGGGGAACAATGGGTACTTCCACCCCTACAAGCCGCCGCGTCGATTCGTTCGACGTCTCACGTCCCTCCACCTGGCCTCATGAATATATGGATGCTTCGGAACACTTGCACTCCCCAACCCCCAAGCTGCCCAGCTTCACACCTGCCCCAAAAAGGCCATCCCCCACCGAAAAAAAGGCGACTCCTCCTGCTCCTCCACCACCCTCGAAACCAAACTTTCTGCAGCCAATGTCCCTGCCCATGAGACGTCGACTCGATAAAGTCACCCCGTCTTCGTACACATTTGCATCCGACAGCACCAAGCTTGGCGAGATACCCCAACGCAACTGGACCAAGCCATGGGACTACGAGGAAGCCGAGCGCTTGAACACCGAGGCCGCTGTATTTGGACACCCGACTGTCGCCGCCACGACTGACGAAAAGTCCTCGAAGAAAAAAAGTAGGTCCAAGAAGTTCATGAGGCGTGGAAGCGCATCTACACCTGCTGTGTAAGGAGGTGCATATTTCCTTCGTGTTTTCTCTGGTGTTTCTCTGATGTTTCTTTTGCTGCTTTGTATACCCTGTACAATCTCCTCTCTTCAGCGGGCGTCTTCTGTCTTTTTCTTTCTTTAAAACACTTCCTCTTCGTGTTCACCGGTGTTCATGAAGCAGTTTTTGACTGGCGCTTTCATTCCCGAGACATGTTTTTTGGTGTAGTCTGCATACGAGCGTGGACGACTTATGATCTGGCATGATTGACGATGATATGACTATATCGACGGAGTACATGATTATAAATATATATATATACCCACCCATAGTTTTAATACTAGGCGCTCGGCCGCTTCTATCTTCGATCTTAGGCAGCTTCGATAGTGACTATGATTTCCCTGCGAGTAAGTTGGCGACCAGTCATGGATGTGTCAAACATAATGTCTACATCGGTGATACATAACGCTCGACGTTCGCGTGCCCATTGTCAATCTGCTGATGACTAGATTTACCGGATCCCGAGGAGCGTTGAGGAGCAGAATGGTCCGCCGTGATGCTGGACTAACCTTACGACGTATATCGTCTTCCGAAGACAATGGCGGTGTTTCCGTGGTGACTACCAATCAATGACACACTTGCACGTACTCACAGAACCCCCCTTACAACACTTGTTGCAATATTCGCGTGAGCCAACACGACAAGCAGCACCAGAAGAACAACAGGATGGAGTGTAGTAAAGACTCAAAAATGCTAATCACCATTGCCAAAAGGTAAGGACTGGACGACTAACTACTTCTCACAGCCACGACACGCCCTACATTTCCCGTGAAAGAGAAGAAGAAGAAGAAGAAGAAGAAGAAGAAGAAGAAGAAGAAGAAAGAAAAACCGTCTTCTCTCATCAACCTCTCCGCACAAATCTTCTTCAACCTTTCTTTCCTCCCAGTCCACTTTTTTTCACACCGCCCCGCCAATAACCCATATCTCATTCGTGTTGTCGCTCGTCATAAACAACCTCCCCTTGGTATCCCACGCCAGCCCCACCGGCCTGAAGCATCGATTCGGGCAATTCGCATTGTTGGGGTTCCACATGATATCCAGCGCGGCATTCGTGCTCGTGACCGGCTCCACGGGCTGGCCTGTCTGCGGGTTGAACGCCACGCGGCTGAGGCGGAAGCCGTCGGGTCGCGCGAGGTTCCAGGAGCCGTGGAACGTGATGTAGGCGGCGGTGCCGTTGGCGTTGAACTTGATGTCGAGCGGTGCGGTGTGTGAGGGGAAACAGAGACGAGGAGGCACGCGGTCCGCGCAGACTGTGTACTGCGTTAGATGGCATGTTTGTTTTTTTGAGGATACAGATAGACAAAGTTAAGAGGATGAGAGTCGTGGAACGTACTGTTGTTGGAAGCAGTGCCATAGGCTATGGGACTGCCGACTTTGAGCTGCGTGTTGTAAGGCGCGGGAAGTACGGTGGGATCCCATACAGAGGCGCACTCGGGATATCCGAAATTGGTCTGGGAGGTGGGCAGCGGGGTGAAGGATGCATTGAATCTTCCGTGGAAGTTGAGCTCTTCGCATGGGTTTGAGTTGTGGATGTCGACCCCGTCACGGGTCATGTCGTCCATTCCGTTGTCGACAGACCACTGTTGGTGTTGTAGTTAGTACGGATTGACGGACATGGTAGCAGATAAACCTACGACGCCACCATTCGGATCTTCGCCAAAAGCCACAGTGTTTCGTAGGCCCCATGCCAGAACCTCACCGCTGCTGTAATCCACGGTCCCCTTCTCCAGGTCTGCAACCTTGAATATCCTGATTTGACTGCGTGCTGAGCCCACTTGTGCAGTCTCAGTGTCGATATTGCTCTGACTGCCTCTATGAACAAGAAGCAGATCGGGCCGTTGCTTGGAAATAGAAATTGTTCGAGTTGAATGTCCACTTTGCTTCATGCCCTGAACGGCCAACTTTTTGTTGCTCGCTGTTCCGGTCGTACCATCGTAATCATAGCTGAATACAGAAAGCTGAGAACTAACATATAGCTTCTTGCCATCAGGCGAGAGTGCAAGGCCGTGGTTGAGCGTGCTATCGGCGATGAGCTGTTTGTTCGATTTGGCGCATATATTTGTGCCTCCATTGTCAGTGAGCTGTATGTAACGAACCCCGTAGCCGCCCTGCTCTGTGGTAAGAAGATTGCCTTGGTTATCGAAGATGATACTGCGTGGTGTGCGAAGACCATTGATGACGACACGGCCAGAGTATCCTGAAGCAAAGGTGGGCGCTTGAGCAGGGTTGATGGCAGAACATGTCTGGGCGGTAGTGGTAGTGATTAGGGTCGCCACAGCGAGCGCAGTGTTACGGAGCCAAATCATGATGCGCGGAAGTAACCACAGAACAAGAACAGTCCCAGAGCTAGGACAAAACACATCTTGGCCGAACGATTGTCTATATAAGATGACTTGTGTGTCGAAGTCCTGTACTCAACACCGCGGTAGTCTGGCGTGGTGTGAAGATGGTAATCTTTACCATGCAGATGACCACACAACCACCTCTTCTATTCCCCATACCTCTGGTGAAATGAAGCAGTCTGGGGAAAGGCTATCCACCAATCTGAGCTCAGGGACGCATCGATCAGGGTCGCTGGACCAGAGATCCATGACCAAAACAGCTCGACAAAGCGGAGCAGCCATATCGACAAAATTCGGCAGTGCCCAGTAGCGCAGCGATTGCGATTGCGATTTCCCAGGAGGAGCATAGTATGAAATCTACGTGAACATGAGGCTATATCTGTATCATGTATCATAGCCGTCAGCCAAGGCAATGGTCATGCTTATTGAGGAGTGGAAAAGGTCGATCGAAAGGGCGTTGGTGAATACAACGAATGGGCTCACGATCCCTTGAGAGTGTTGTTGTTTCCAATTAATATACCAAGCCAAGATTGGTGGCAGGGATTGCTTCGGATGCTAAGTGCCCAGAGTCTGGGGTAGACGAGTGCTGGAATAGGCACTCGACAGTGCTCGACGGCTCCGTTCTCAATGAGAACTGCGGCTCATGCACGTGAAGATGCAGACATTCCACGTGATCAACATAGGTTCTATGGACTTGTCTAGTGCTGCTCTTATCGCCTTGTGACAATTCTGCGAAGACGCCGATTTGCTGTCGTCGCGACGTACTTGTAGGGTATATATAGTATTGCAGACCTCTGGGGCCTGCATTGCAGTGTCATAATTCAGACTTTTCCCGCGCGCCTTTAGAATGATTCTACCGTGTTCAACGCCAACCGGGACCGTGAACCATCCTAATCCTATGCAGAGCCGTAATGTCATTTCAAACGCATGTGGGTTGTATAGTTCATGCTGGCTGTTCATAAGCCCGCTTGATGACTCGTGCGAATTCTACAAGCAGTTAGTGTGCCGTATGTGCTGGTGTTTGGTGAGATACATACGGTCGAACTTGACGTTTTCGCGGACAACGGTGCCCTTAGCCTCATTATCCTTGTTGATGGGAACCTTGATGGTGGCTCCATCGACATTCCAGCCGCAGACGCTGCCGACAAAGTGTTCAAACTCGCTGCCGGACAGGTTCAACCAGGACTCGAGAATGTCGCGGTTGACTTCGCGCACGGCCTGGCTGACGGTAGCCGCAATGCGCACGCGCATCAGCTCCTCGAAGCCGGAAACATCGGCAATCAGGTCGGCATAGAGATCGTCGGAGTCGAGCGTGGACCAGAAGGTGGCATAGTCCGCGCCCTCGAGCAGATTCCTCAGCTCGTTGAGCTTCTGCACGGCTTCCGAGAGCGGCGCGTCGCCGGCTGCTGGGTTGTGAGACGAGGATGAGAGCGGCGCGAGGACGTGGGGCGGCAGGAGAGAGAGACCGAGGGAGAAGTCGGGGCTGGGGAAGACGGTGAGGGCCTTGACGAGGATGTTGGTGATGGTCTCGTCGCGGGCGAGGTGGGGGTTGAACTGGTAGCTGCGCGGGTGTGGTCAGTCGCTGTCGCCGTGGAAGGTGCTTGGCATCAGCGGCAGCAAAGAAGGCATTCAGATAGAGCTAATAGTTCAACTTCAGCGGGCGGAGGGATTCAGTCTCCGGCCCCTCGGGTAATAGGAAACGTTGTGGTTGTTTGTTCATCCTGCGACACGGACGTGCGGACGGACAGCGCACGGAAAAGGGGGGGAGGGGGGCAGACGTACAGCTTGAGGAGGGCGAGGTTGGCGTAGCAGTCGTATGTCTGGTTCTCGCACTGGGCCATGACATAGTCCTGGAAGACGCCCGTCGTCTCCGGGTTGTAGCGGTCGAGCCCGTCGAGGATCTGCTGGATGTGCTCGGGCCTCTCGGGCGCGAAGTCGAACGGGGCGCCCATGGTGGGTGGTGGTGAGACTGAGCGAGGGAGGCGGCGCAGTGGGCGAGGGCGAGGGCGAGGTCGAGGAAGCGGAAGCGTCAAATTCGACAGTGCGCGGGCCCCCAGTGTCCCCCCCGCCGTCTGCACGCTAGGCCGTCATCGCCCTCGAAAAAAAAAGGTCCCGCCCTCCAAAGGTCAGCAGAAGAGACTCGAACAACACACCCACGACACACACTCGGCACACACTCGACAGCCCCGCCGCCATGCCGCCCTACGACAGCGACTCGTCCGACGCCGGCGACGACTACACCGAAACCAACGTCCTGCTCGGCTATGCCACCAACGACGCCACAGGAGACGCCGTCTCGCACCTGGGAGGCGTGCCGGTATGCTTCACTGCCCGCCTGTGACCGTGTCTAGGCTTACCTTTGGCTGCAGGCCTGGCTGGACGACAAGACGGCGCCGTCCGGTGCCTTGGCCAAGTGCAAAGTGTGCAACGGCCTGCTCACGCTGCTCCTCGAGCTGAACGGCGACCTCCCCGAGCACTTCCCGGGCCACGAGCGGCGGCTGTATATCTGGACCTGCCGGAGGAAGACATGCAGGCGCAAGGAGGGCAGTGTGCGGGGGTGCAGAGGCGTGCGCATCGCAAAGGGTGCTGCCCCGAAGCCCACGGCGAGGGCAGACAAGAAGGAAGCCAGGGAAGAGCCCACGCCGCCGCCCAAGATTGGAGAGTCACTGTTTGGCGTGACGAGAAACGGAGGGGCAGCGGCGTCTGCAAATCCCTTCTCGAACCCCTTCGCGTCCAAGTCAAATGGCTCGACGCCCGCGAATCCCTTCTCTCCACAACCTGCCAGCGCAAACCCCTTTGCTGCCACTACCCCCACCGTCCAGGTCACCGCCGCGGCCATCCATGAAGAAGCGTCTTCGTCTCTGCCGGAAACCTTCGCATCCAAGGTCCGCTTGTCCTCACCCCCGCCCTCTGAACAACCCCCTCGACCGCACGAACCATGGCCTGCCCAGTCCTCGTTCCCCGATGCATACCCACGCTACCACCTGGACGCGGAGTACGAGACGCTTGACGCGCCATCGACACCACAAATACCTGAGAATACACGAATGGACCTAGACGGTGACGCAAGCGGAAGCGGTGGAGGCAAGGACGACAAAGATGTCTTCGAAAGCTCCATGGACAAGACGTTCCAGAAGTTTGCAGATCGTGTGGGTGAGAATGCTGAGCAGGTGCTGCGTTACGAGTTCAAGGGCAAGCCTTTGCTCTACAACGACAAGGATGCTGTGGGCAAACTGCTGGCTGCACATGCAGAGAACGGCCCATCCTCGGGCAGCAAGATCACAACAGTGAGCTCACGGGGAGGAGCTGGCATGCCGCGTTGTCAGAACTGTGGCGCAGAAAGAGTCTTTGAAGTTCAGCTGACGCCCCATGCCATCACGGAGCTGGAGGCTGACGACATGAGCATTGATGGTATGGAATGGGGCACCATCATCATGGCGGTGTGCAGCAAGGACTGTAAGCCAAGCGACGTCCCAGAGGGCGAGGTTGCCTATGTCGAAGAGTGGGTGGGCGTCCAGTGGGAGGACGTCGCATCCAAGAAATAGAGTCTTTGGCATCGACTGTTTACTGGTTGCTTTTCTTCACCATACATGATACCCAATCTTTCGACCTTTTTGTTTGCTCGAGCTTTCCTCTCCTTTATGGCAACTCCCTTTGATCCAATCTGCTCATCGTGTTCACAAGCCAGTGGTATGGCGGTCGCTCAGCGGGGCATGCTATTGGACTGGCGCACCCTCGAGAGATCAAACACCCCGAGCAATCGCTGCACCCAATACTTGGAGACACAGCTTGAAACCTGCAGGACAACTCGCCACGCCATCTGCTTGCAACCTAGTACTCTGTCCAGCTTCGCCCGTTCTCCTACACTGAGTGGTGCCGAGCCTGGCCAGGAACGGCCCCGCAAATCTCGCTTACTTGGCCCCAGACCCTGGACCACCAGACTCGCCTCCCACGAATGCAAGCCCCTGCACCATTGAGCATCGCAGCTCCAGATGGTACATGTTGTGGCGTTGTGTTCAAATGCTGGTGTCCAGCGTCGTGTCTCGGTGCTTTTGCTGTTCTGGCCGTGGCTTTGGATCTAGTCCAGCGGTGGTCCATGCTGGCCACAAGCTGGAGTGTGCTTTGTGTTGATATGCGTTGGCTGGTGTACAGATGAAGGGAGAGATGGAATATATGTCTGGGCAGCGGTGCCCTGCTTTGGATGGTGTATGTATCATAACTCACCTTCTGCCTTTGCCCGGCTTTGAGGAAGTGTCCTTGTGATTCCACTATCTCCTCTCCCATTTCAAGTCACACGCTTCTTCCCACCTCAGGTCACACGATTCCTGTCATCGAGAACATTGGCAATCTTTTGCTCCACCTGTCCAAAACATTCTTCAATAACGTTGCACACCTAGTGGTTTGCATTGTCCACGGGCAGCAGATACAACAACTCCAAAATTGTCCGCACTACCAGTTCCAAGAAACAGCCCGGAAAGTCAACTTAGATACCCACTGCACTTCTACTCCTGTCCGCTTAAAAAAAAGCACAACGCCCTCCGCAGCGGTCACTTGAACCTCGACCTGGTCTGGCCATTCCTGTCATGCTTGTATAAGCATCCTCATCTCCACTTCCGACTTCGTACACACATACCACCACCATGTCCCCGACATCCACCACCATGTCCCCGACATCCACCACCATGTCCCCGACATCCACCACCATGTCCCCGACATCCACCACCATCTCTTTCTCCCTCTCCCTCTCCCTTTTTTTCTGGACACTCCTCACCCTCCCCACCACCTCCGCTTTCCCTCCTCCGCGTGCTGCACCACCCCTCGCCAAGCGCTGCACAAACCTCCTCAGCAACCCATCGTTCGAAACCGGCATCGACCCGTGGCTCGCCATGCTGACGGGCTCCTTCACCGACCAACGCGGCATCTACACGTCCTCCTCCGGCGGCCACAGCGGCGCAAACTTCTACTACGCACACGGCAACTCGAGCGTGGATGCTACCATTACGCTGTCGCAGTCTGGATTCGCGATTGGCAGCGCGGCTCCGGGCGAGATGGAGTGCTCGACCTGGGTCGCAAGCAGAAGACCGGGAAACGTGGGTAGCACAAGGGTCGAGGTCTTCTTGGACGGTATCAGCTGTGGAACCCAATATCTGGGCACTACCGGCTGGACAAAGGTCGGCGGTAAGGTCAAACCGAGTAGTGATCAAACCCACACCATTGCCATTGTTGTCAATAGCGATGAGGCAGGTGACGAAGGCTGGAGTCTCTGGGTCGATGATGTCACGGTCGGTCAAGGGTGCTAAGGAGAACGACTCATCACTAGATTCTCTCGATGAAAGAGATATTGATAAAGGAAAGAAAAAGCAAGTAGTAGACACAGTAGACATGCGAATGTTTTGGGGAACCGATACACAGCCTCTCATAATAGATTAATAGATGAGGCGTTTTAACCACGCAGTCATTGGTTCAAAAAAAGTTCTTTGCACGATTCGAAGGATCTATATTGTATGGTACATGCACAGCTATTGAACTGTCAAGCTAAGTATGGCAGACACATAATTAATCACCAATTATCCATTCCCATCACCATATTATATACTCTTCCACCACGACAGCCTGGTTGCACAATGACGAATCAGATCCGTGAAGTTGGCCGTACTCTATTCTTAGGCGAAAAGGGCAAACGCAATGGCGATAATCATGGCAACGAGCGAGTTCTTGCTCGACTCCACGACTTGTCCCATATTGATGGGTACCTCAATGTAGCTGGGTGATGGGGAGACAAGAGTGCCATTGGCAGGTGGGCGTGGAAATCTGCAAGAAAAATTAATCCGAATAGCACCATACAAATTGGATGCCGGTACTGACCCTGAGCCAGAGGGATAACCAGAGACACTTGATGGGAGGCTCGTGCGCACAGCATCTGTGGCTGTGGCAGTATTGTTGTGGCTACCCGACGGAGGTGGTGAAGTGATGAAAGAAGTCAGCGTCTGGGTTACGTAGCTCGTAATTCTAGTAGTGCTATCGGCGGCAGATGAATTGTAGCCGAAGGATGGCGAGACAAGGCCATAGCTTGAGCTCATGGACGCTGTGCCGGACTATAAGCCAGTAACGATGGTCAGCAATCTGTATCTGACGGAGGGTGGGTATGCCGTGATACTTACCGGTATAGGCAGTGTGATTGATGAAGATGCTCCCTTAGGCGATGTTGATGCAGATGCGGAGCCGGGATTTGAGATCGAAGAGATCGAAGGTCTATCCGATGACACGTCGTAGACAGCTGAGGAGGTTCCGACTGGGCCATAGGCGATCGAAGAAATGGGCACTGAGGTGGGAACAGCATCGGTGGCGGTCTGTGACGGGATGGCTGAGCTGCTAGCAGGAGCGGAGCCCGAGCCAGTTGCCGCAATGGAACTGGAGCCACTGACGGAAGAAGGGCCCGTGTACGAAAAGGAAGGTACAGCAGAATCAGCAGAGCGCGTTAAGCTGGAATACGAACTGGCGGGTGAGCCTGTAACCCCAGAGGGTAGCGAGATCTGAGTGGAGCTCGAAAGCGCCACTGAAGAGGTAGGGTGCGCAACATGATCACTGGAGGGACCTGCAAGAGGACCTGTGGATATGGCTGAGGAGACTGGGTACGAAATGGGAGCAGAATCAGGCCTCGTATTGACAGGGCCTGTCGAAGTGCCACTGGATGCCGTTGGAGCAATCCAGGATCCGGATGAGGGCGTACTTGGAGCATTGATTGGTAGGGCACTCGTCTGAATGGGATTATAGTCGCTGACCCAGGGCTGGGAAGTTGGAACAGTATTCGGAAGACTGGTGGAAATCATTGGCAATGGGTTGTTGGGCGAGGCGGACGACAATGCAATGCTGTTAGGTACCGAAGCGGACGACTTAGGAGGTCCATAGACCGGAACAGAACCTGGAGTCGAGGGAAGGAGGATGCTCCCGGAGGCACCGCCCGTGCCAGCGGGATAGGAAGAGTCTCCGACCGATGCTGAAGGGACGCCGATTGCGGATGGCTGGTAGCCAGGGCTCATCGTGACCGCACAGACGGTGGTAGTCATCCTCGCAACAGTGGTCGATGTTTGGACCACGGTGGAGCCGGGAGGACAGTACGGGGCATCCAAGCAGATCTCAGTCACCATGTAAGTTGACGTGACGAGCATGACCGAGGTCGCGGTGTCACTAAGGGCGCGCTCAACATCTGAGAAAGCGTCAGCATAATCCGAGAAGTCGATGATGCTTAGCAGAGATTAAGCTCGTAGAAGCACAGAGCGACTGTATCTAAACGACTCTGATGAATCTGACTTACTGTGAGCTGGGAGAGAATGCACTGCGGCTGCAGCACCTCCGAGGAGGGTGGCAAACTGGAGGACCTTCATGGTGGTAGCAGGGCTTGCGGTGTTGCAAAAGAGTAAGGAGTGTATTGGGTGGGCAAGGATAGCAAAGATCGCGATGATATCCAGTTGAGTGTGAGGAGTAACGAGCGTAGGAGTGAGTAAGATGAGGGCAGATATGGGCTGGCGACACAGTATTTGAAGAAAGGACGGCTGCCAAGGCTTGCACGAAGAGAAAGAGCAGATGCGGGTGGAGATCACAACAAACATTGCATGTGAACGCTCCCACCTTTGGGAAGCTGCAAGGATGTCGTATAGAGGAAGGGCAAACGGCCGCCAGGCTCCGCACATTGAGGCGCTTTCATTCACTGCTCTACATCCACCACCTCGCCAATGCACTGTAGTGGGCGGTGGCATACAGGTCATCGATGTTTACCAGCCGTTTTGACCGATGGCCACGGGTGACGATGCTGTACTGGGGCATGAGCTATTCCAACAAGAAATTGATACCTTTTCTGGCACGAAGTCTTCTTCTGCATCTGCTTGCCACGGCAAAGATACAGGAGCATGCGATAGGATCACTTCGGAAAACACAGGCTGAAGAACGAGACCAGGAATTAAGAATTGATTTTCAAGTTTTGTGAAGAGATGGAAGTAATCATGAGTCGAAATTCTCGATAGTGGTGAAGCAAACCATACCCATTTTGAGCATACCAAAACACCAGAACGCACCGATGCTGATGAATCTCGAAGGTTCCTGCTAAATACTCAAGCCCGCTGCGGCAGATATGCGCTCCCTGCAAGGACCAAGTTCATCCTGGTAAACTGAACCTTGTACACTGGCGACTCTTTCGTTGGGAATGCACTGATCTGGTCTGCAGAAACCCCCGTCTCTTTGACAGCTTTCTTCGATCCTGTTACGGTTGTCCCGCTTGCACCTTTTGTCGTCATGGCGCCATCTGTCTTTGCAACAGCTCCATCGGCGGCCTTGTCAGTCATCTCTTGTAAAACATCCCATACCCGCACAGTCTTATCAGCACCTGCGGACACAAGTACACTCGACTCGACGCTCCATGAAAGTGACCATATGCCGCCCTTGCCATGGCCACGCATTCGCTTTCTCCTCCTTCCAGTCTCCAGTGTCCATAGGATAATGTTGCCCGCGTCATCGGCGGATGCAAGAGTTTTACCATCAGGAGAGCAAGCGATGGCTGTGACATTGCCAGTATGTCCGGTGAAGAGACGCAGGCAGTTTCCACCAGAGATATGCCACATGCGAACTGTGCGATCGCAGGAGCCAGTGAAGACGTACAGATTGTTGGGGTGGAAGGTGACACAATCAACATCATTATCATGGCCGACATAGATGCGCAGAGGCTCAATGTGATCTGTCGACCAAAGTCGTGCGGTACGATCATTTGATCCAGTCAGGAAGTAGTGACCGTAAGGTCCCCATTGAAGATCCCAAATCGGATTGTCGTGACCACGGTATGCGACGAGGCACGTGTACGTATCTAATGACCAGAGGCGCACTGTCTTGTCTTCTGAGCATGACAATAGACATTGTGAGTTTGTTGGTGGTCCGGTCGGATCTGGATTCGCTGTGGCTGGCGAGAAGGCCACAGCGTACACCGGGCCTGCATGTCCGACAAGTCGACGGGATGAAGAAGGTTGCACATCAGGAGCGTCGTCCGGAGACGTGAGAGGGGATCCATCCATGGACCAGACACGAATATAAGATTCAGCCATGCCCACTGCAACGTATCTGTTATCGCCTGAAAAGTCGATACAGTTGACACTGTCATGATCAGCAGGGGTTTTGCGCTCATGTATCTATCAAAACTTACCTGTCGTATGTATTGTGGAAGGTGTACATGGTGACGCTGACTGCTGGGCCAACACCGCCTGTTCTACCTTCCATTTTATACCGATCTCTGTGCTCGATGATCTTTTGAACTTCCATTGATACATCCCGTGCTAATGACGGAGGCAGTGGTACAGTGTCACGCGAAGGACCGTCCTCAGTAGGCTCTCTCTTTATGCGCTGCTCATATTCGTCCACAAGACTAGACTGACCTGGTCTGGGTGCTTTCTTGGCGTCTTCATCTTGAAGAGCGGCACGGACGTCTTCTTGCAGCTCATTATCCTGCGGATATGATCCCAGTTGCAATCGAATACGCGCTGCGTCAGCTTCTGGGTCATGTCTCGTCGTGAGCGGATGTCCTGGGTTGTGACCAGGAATGCCCTCGTCCTCTGCCGGAAGTTCGTCTTCACCGTGACCACTCGCAAGAATTGCTGCTATACTCTTCTCTGCTGTTGCTGTGCGGTCCACGGTGACGATGTTGAGATGATCCCGGATGACGTCCATCAGTGCCTGTCCGCCCTCGAACTGCTTGGACTCCAGAAATTGGATCAAATTGTAAAATGGCATCGTCGTCAGCGTTATGCGGTACTTGTTGTCTATGTACAACTTTGCGATTCGGCTTTCCTGCAGATGCGCTTGCAATCGTACTTGCCGCAGTATCTTCACATCGTCGTCGTGATCTCGCTCGAAAAGCCCTTGGTATGCTGCGAAGAAAGTCTCAGCGTCCTTGGTGTAGAACTCCCTTACAAGATCCAGGAACGAATACACAAACACCGGCCATAGCAGCTTCCGCAATTCGGGCCTGTACAAGTCCAGATTGTCTTCCGTATATTTTCGAAGCAGCTCAAACGCTTTCGTGTACTTTGCGCCGCCGGCTTCGGTGTTCTGAGTGATGAGGGGTTGGCCAGTGGCTTGCGGCTCGGACTCTTTACGGAGCATCGCCTCGGTGCGGACATATCCTTTCTTTGAGAGATACTCGAGGACCTTGGGTTTCGTCAGCGGAGGACTTGCTATGCTGAAGTGACATTAATATTGTATTATAGCTGGTTACATTAAAGGAAGATGGCGAAGCCTGGCGATTGACAGTGCATGTAGGGATAGTTCCTGGACTGGACTCAGGTGTGGGATAACTCTGTGGTATCGGTTTTGGAATAGGCAGTCTAGCCCTGTGATGAGCGCGTTCACAGTGTGCAAGAGAAGAGCTCCTCAGACTTCGTTGCTGTGACATGCTAGTACAAGTGAAGTGCGCATGGCATACGCGCTCATGACAAATACTTGTAGGTAGGCTCGCAGGGTTATCAGGAGTGGAGTCTGAGGCTGCCATGATTGGACGTCGCCTTCATGCGTTGCGCCTGATTGCATGGTTTGACACAATGAGGTTTGCTCCGCGTGTATACAGATACGCTTGCGAAGATGCCAATCATGCGGATGATAAAGTGATATATAGTGATTCAGGCAACTTACTATTTGATTAAGATTCTGTTGTGATTGCGGCCCTGCTGGTCCTGGAGGTGGGGGGCCTTGATTCTGATGCGTAGGCATTGCATTTTGCGGTGGAAGGCCAGCACTTGGCGGACCGTTTCCTACGCTCATTGCCCTCACAGGTCCGGGCCCGGGCGGGGGCCCTGACATAGTTGCTGTGACGCTGCTCTTGTAGCCTTGTCTCGAGCTGTTCCGGTCACCTTGGTGTGAGTATTCGACCTGTCGCAAAGCCCATGGGGCGCTGGGCACGGGTTATAGCGGTCGGATCGCGTGCGCAACGACTTGCGAGATCATATAGACACGTGCCTCGAGATACACCGGTGGCAGAATCGCGTTCGTGGTGGCAGAGGGTTGCGCCGCGGTTGCGCATATTGCGGAGAGCGGACGGAGGTGAGGACCCATGCGACAGGTGTGGCTGGTGCGCCAAGTTGTGGCGGGGCAGCAGCTGTGGCACCTCACCCCGACAACTTTCCTTCTCTTACTGCACATCTCGTCCAAGCCGCCTTGCGCTCTCAGCGTACCATCTTCGTCGCTGGTCAACATGCTGTTATGAAAATCACTACTGGAGATGACAGTTTGATACCTTGGTATCTGCCTACAGCTTGACAATGTCAACCGACGTTACTCAGGGAGCTCCTAGCGAGCAGGAGCAGCAGAAAGAAGGCCTTCAGGAGCCGCAGACATATCACCAAATAGCCGCCGCTCACATCGACACTCTCAACGAGATCAACCGTCAGCTACCGAAAATGCTCACCTACTTCGCAACTGCCTTGACTCAACTTACCAATAATCCTATCCGCAGTGGTGACCAAGAGCAGCAAGAAGACAATCTGCAGGCTCGCCAGGACGCTTTCCGCAAATACGCAATATACGTGGGACTCTCGGTTGGCGTGATCCGCGAGGAGCTCACAAAACAGATCAACGATCTTGAGCAGCACAAGGTCATCCCAAAGAGCCATGCAAAGTTCAGCGTCGCATTGAGACAGGGTCAGCAGGTGGATCAGGCAATCAGGGACCCGGAGAGCACTGTCACGAATGGGGGCTACGGTGATTTTGATGTGGGTGTTTTGAACGCAAGAGCCAGCACAGGACAGGTGGGTGGAGAGAATGTACTGGACCGAGTGAAATCAATCTTGGAGGAGCTTGGAAAGAGGACCAATGGCCCTGACGATCATGAAGAGATGGTACTCGATAGGTGAGCAAAGTAGCAAGGGGACAGTTGACAAGAACGGGTCACCCAGATCTCCGTGCCGCTTCGTTCTGCATTTAAACAGCCTGCGATCTGCTAAGGCTGGCGCTAAGCACTTCGAATTGAAAGCGTGCATATCCGAGATGAGAGTGGCCGTGCAGCTTTGAGGCATCTTATGGCTTGAGGCCACGCTATTTCCCTGAACCGGATTGTTATGAAACGCCTATTTAGGAACGCTTTGCAAGGCTGCTGATACACATCGTAACAATGAGCAACTCAGGGTGACTGAGAATCTGTTCCTCAAGACATTACGCTGTTTGAGTGAAAACAGTCAGGACGGCCTCACTCAATAGAAAGGTCGCAGCGCCTTCTTCATCGTACGAATATCGTCAGGCGTTGTTCGACAGCAACCGCCAACCATAATCGCACCAGCATTCCACCATTCAGCTGTTTTCTCCTCCAACGTGGGCCCTTCGCTTCGCTCTCCTTCCCACTCTCTTGCCTGTGCATTCCACTGCTCTCCTGAGTTGGGATAGAAGATCATTGTTCTGGACTTCAGCTGCAGTCTTAGCTCATTCAAGGCTGCTAGTCCAAGATCATCTGGCACGCAGTTCAGACCCACAGCAATGACCTGACCATTGTTTTCGAATAACGGAGCGATGTCGCCGAGGGGAGTTCCATCGCTGATATGTTGAGAGTCACGTAATGTGAAAGAGAACCAAGCTTCTGTGGTCGGGAACTCAGTGCTGAGCAGATCCAGTAAAGCCACTATTTCAGCCTTCGAGGGAATTGTTTCACACGCCAGAATATCAGCACCTGCTTCAACTAGTGCCTGTATTCTCCCTCGGTGGAAATCTTTCATCGCTGCATCAGACAACGAATAGTCACCACGATATTCTGATCCATCGGCTAAATAAGCTCCGTATGGACCTACGCTTCCCGCAACGAACAGCTTCCCTCGGAGATCATCTTCGAACCATTCAAGGCTTGCTCCATTCCGTGACGCAGTTGCGAGCTCTACTTCGCCTAGGGATGCCATGTACTCAGTAATGTACTCATCCCTCGCGTCTCGCGCCAGTTTCACGCTCCTCTTGATAAGATCTTTCGCCTGGTATTCGCTTGTGTCCATGTATTTGACGATGCCTGGCACGGATGCTTGATAAGAAGCTGTGATGGCTACGTTCGCTCCAGCTCTGTAATAGTCCAAATGAGCGCGCTTGATAAGCTGTGCATCCCTGATCAGAACATCAGCCGACCATAACGCACCGCTCACGTCCGCACCAAGTGTTTCGAGATAGGTCGCCAATGCACCATCAAGAAAAATGGGTTGCCCAAGACTCAAGTATGTTGAAATTTTGTTAATGTTTGCACCTGAAGATGTTGTCGTATTATGTGCCATGTCCGATGGAATGAGTGGAGTATGTCAAGGTGGCAAGAAATGAGAATGGAGGTATTCAATCCAAATGATATAACAGTGCGTGAGTTCTCGCTGTGGACCCTAGCAAGTTTGACAAGTTGTCGCCGGACTGCGGAGGGAAGAAGGGCCGAAGTGGATGATGGGCTTTGTTGAATTGGCCTTAGCCTACCAAATTCCGCTACCGGTAAGAGCCTGACTCTCTTTGTAGCCTATGTATCAGTACCATCTTCGAAGCACGATCCATAATATCCATTGCTGGCAAACTGCAACGTTTGTTTCATGCCGGAGGCGATGTCGTAGTCGTGATACATGAATATATTAACTATACCTAGGTACTCCACTGCAGGGTCCGTTTGTGCTTAGGCTCATCGTACCTGTCCTTAGCGAGATCTTCCACCTCCACATATCCCATGTTAAGAAGGGACCCACTCTACAATCTTGACAGCCTAACAGTCGCGTGTACGATAGAGGTGATCCAGGGGTTCAAAGTACCAACAAGATATGTTCATCAGTACAAGTGATCTGCGCAAGTACAGTAGCTGCTAGCAGGGTCATACATGAGTACAACGATCGGTCTGATTGATCGCGCCTTATCTTGATCCGCACTATACTCCCTCGACGTGTTGTCGACTCTGCACGCACATCAATCGGCCTTGATCGTCGACGGGGCGCCGTTGCGCATGAGTTTTGAGTGTGGCGGACAGTTCAAGAATGACACGAAACCACGTCACTGCTTGTCTGAACTCGGGTCAGGTCTATACAGAGAGGATTTCGGCACCAGCACAATCGATGGTGCCAGCATGGGCCAACCAAGTGAGAGGCAAGAGACAAGATCCCCATCGACACAAGCACAATGATAAGGGATGTCCTTCTCTGAAGCAGATGGCCATGCGCGCTTGCGTCTGGTATGTGGACAATATGGAATCCGAGGCATTACAATGGCTCGAGTGGCATTACGCTGGCCAGATATACAGTCAACTCAAACAGACGTTCGTGGCACCATCCTAGTCATCCAATCCACACAGATCTGACTCTTTCTAGTGATGCATTGACATTCAATATGTGGTGTATCTTCCGGAGGGCATTCCCAAAGGAGATAGACAAACATCACCAATTTACAATCACAGAGTCTTCATCTGTACCAGAAGCCCCTGTAGTACTACCTTCTATTACAGCACGCTTGAACAAGCTGGATGCGGGTGTTCTGACTTCGGTATGCATCGATGCTTGTGCCCTGACTATCGAGCATCTTATAAGCCTGACTAAAATTACTACACTCGCTACGCTCGCTTTAGAACAGCATTCGAACATCGGAAGCCGATCAGGAATCACAGATAGAACGATGAGAGACTGGGGTAGCGCAGTCCATGAAAGCAACTCCTTCAACAATCTGAAGCTGTTGGTTCTATCTGGTGTCCTCGTGAAGATAGCTGCGGTGTTGCAAGGGGTCTCGAGATTTCCAAGGCTAGCTTTACTCGGTGTTCATGTGCCCTATCCAGACGAGTATGCACTCGCCGGTGATGCGGACACCATACGAGCGACCTGGTATGCACGTTCGAGCTAGAAGCTGTGGTCACACTAACGAGTACAGGGTACCAGAGGAAAACATTCCACCGCTGCAGCCATCTCCAAGTACAATTTGGGCAGACCCACGTGTCACGAAAGTGGAGAAACTGCGGAAACTTCAGCAGGTCGCGACAGCCTTTGCTTCATCAGACTCAGGCCCAGCAGATGATGCCTCAAGCCCCACTATCACTCTGCATTACGCCCGTCGCAGCTCATCCGGTCCTGCCGGGTCGGTGTCATGGTTCTTCCGTGAGTCCACAGACGGAACGGACCGATCGAAGAGGCGCGTTGCTCACGAGGAGCAGCAGACTAGGAAACCTGAACTTGCCAAGAAGAGAAGGATACAGTCGAAGAAGAAGGTCGATGTTGGGGCATTCCTGGACACTTTATCATGAAATCTTCCATTAATTAGACAGCATACCTATTCGAAGTACCAGGGCGTGTAAGTCGTTGACATCCCGTGAAGCGAGTCAAGAAAGGTTCAGACAAGACGAACAAAAATTCCATGTTTCTGGCAAAAACATCACACGAAGGTCCCAGGAAGACATGGTATGATACCCACTTGGTCTGCTATGTCTCGAGATCGGCCCAGCATCTGGTCTACATTGGGAAAGCCATTGTATTCCCCGCTTCGGCTAGCTTGTACATTAGCGTCCCTTGTTCTTACGCCATGAGTGGCCAGCTTGTATCCTCTGTCCTGTGGCATCCAGCATGGGAACTTGAAAGGCGGTCTAGTGGAGTGCCTGGACATGATTATAAATGTAGGCAACTATCTAGCACTGCTCCGTGGTCATGTACCAAGGCCTTGGTCCGTGGTGAGCGGAGTCGAAATTGCGAGCCTTGGTCCCTATCAGAGATAAGATTGACTATGTCGGAGGTCCTTGATCTCACGTTGTTTAGTGTGAGTGACTATTCAAGATTCGTGGAAGAAATGCTGCTCTCCACGGATACAACAATGTCTGCCAATCAGCCAGCAACGCATATCTTGGATAGAGGTGATTATTCCCAGCACCGTCTAGTCACAATCTCAGAGCAGCCATCAGCTCCACTTGCTGCTGATTCCATACGTATTAGGTCCAAAGTCCTAGGGTTGACAACGAACAATCTGTCCTATGCTCAAAGTGGCCATCGGATGGGCTGGTATGACATCTATCCAATAAAGTCGGATTTTCCAGCGCCTTTCAACAATAGAGAAAAATACGCACGCATCGCAGCGTGGGGCTACGCAGAAGTTGTCGGCTCTAAGATAGCTGGCATTGCCGCAGGGCAAACACTGTATGGGTTTCTGCCAATCAGCACCAGCTATGAAGACTTGCGTGTTGAGTATTCGCAGCACAATGGCGAAGTGATGAGCGACCAGATAGTTGTGCTTGATGAGCATCGGCAACATGTCTTGAAGATTTACAATCGGTACCAAGTCTGCCCTCCGCTCAGCCAGCTCGAGCACCACAAAGGCCTGGACTCACTTGGCTGGGATTCCCTGTTGCAAGATCTCTTCGCCACCTCGTTTAACATGAGCAAATATGCCTTTGCGTGGGAGGATCAAAACAAAATACACCCCAGCGGTCAGGGAGATTGGTCAGCGGCAGATGCGGACCTCCGTGATGCAACGGTCATCATCCTGAATGCATTAAGCAAGACAGGCACGTCCTTTGCCTATAGTTTGCGCCACAACCGACCAGAGGAACATCAACCAAAGACAATTATCGGAGTCGGGTCCTCAGCATCCATCAACACCATTGCCAGCAGCGGCCTATACGACCAAGCAGTCCTCGACTCCGACGCCGAGGCTGTCGCCGTGGATATTGCAAACTCGAGAACACGTCGCATCGTGCAGTTCGACTTTGGCGTCCGCGAGGGCGAATATGAGCACTGGAAATCCGCCATTGCTCGCACTTCCATAGCCTTCATGCTCATTACTGTCGGCGGTGAAGCGTGTGTCCAGAACCCGGAGAAGGCGCACAAGCGGCTTGCCAACTTGAGCGAGATAGTCCAGGTGAATGCTCCGAAGCTGAGGGAGAAGGGCATCGAGAGCGAGGGCGCGGAGGATTTTCAGGAGTTGTTTCGGGCGTTTGACAACTTCAAAGGGAAGATCGCGGGGATGCGATTAAAGTGGGGAGAGGGATTGGAAGGATGGAAGGACGGGTGGGAAGCGCTTTGCAGAGATGAAGTAAAAGCTGATATCGGATGGGTGTATCGTGTGTAGTCGGGTTCATGGAACTTTGGGTGCTGGACTAAACGTGTTGATGAGACCATGATTCGCTTGAGGACTATTCAAATGGCCACGGAGTACGATTCGATTTCAGAATGACCGTTCTATGCGTACTTGTCGCCCTCCATCTAGCGCAGCTACCTATACATCTGCCGCTCCTCCCATTCATTAACCTGGCCCATGGTATTTTCATCGTTGCCGTCAAGGATGATCCCGGCGTACTACGCAGCCTTAGTTCCCATCGCTTGAAAACCACTGTGAGCCTCCGCGAAGTGACTCCAGAGGCGCTATAACTCGGCGGTGCATGTCCACCTTTTCCGAGCATAAGATCTTGCAAATCGATGTACAGATTGGACACAGCACTGCGGCCATACCCTTGGAGTAGGAAATGACGCAGCCTCTGTGACCTTTGTCTGTAGAGGGTAAGCATACGGAGCGCAGCATGCCCCGTATGATATCCGGGATCCATGATAAGGCTTTGCAACGTGAGCACCAGCATCCGACCGTGGAGTACGCTCGAGATTCTGTACACTTATGGCTCTTGTGACAAGATCGGCTCTCTGTCTGCTGTCAATGGGGCAGCCGGTGCTCGGAAATGTTGGCGAGCAGTGCTGGTGATGCAGCAGAGCGGGACCGTGTGCGCGTGTGGCCTCTATGGATTCGTCAGCCGTGACTCTGTAACGCGTCTCCCGTACGCACGGTCACGAGCCCCGGGAAAGGGCCATGTCGAGGGCATCCATGCAGTCTACGGAAATATGGCCTGGAAGGAATCAATCGTGGTCCGCATGGTCTCTCAACCCGTCATACTCTGGTCTCCATCGCCGCCATGTCCGCCGTCGTCTGGCTGTGAGCTCGTCCGGCCCAGCTTGTTCAAGGATGCCTTGAGTCGCGCGATTCGCTCCTCCAAGTCGTCGATCTCGTCCTCCTGGTCTTCGCATGTCCTGTCGATGTCCGGGAGGGCAAGCACAGCGCGGCGCGCCTTCTGGATCTTGAGCCTGATGTCGTTGGCGGCAGTGGCCACATGCTGGATCTCCAAGGGCCCGTCGGTAGACAGCTGGGACGGAGTCGGTGTGGCTGCCGGTGGTTGTGCTGCCGTGTCGAGAAGACGCTTCAGCAGTGTGTGCAGGTCGGGGAGGACGTCAAAGGTGGAGGGTGGAGGCAGGCCCGGCGAGGAGACAGTCGCAGCCGGCAGCGCTGGAGTCGCAGCACCTGTTGGCGGCACGGAGGCGCGCGCTGAAGGAGGGGCGTGGGGCGTTGCAGCTGCGGACATGTCGATGCTGGGGAAGGCAGCAATTGCCAGAATGACGGAGATAGCGCGCGTGATGAGCAGCCCTGAGCCGGGAGGACGGGATGACGGGAGTGGAGTGGGAGCGCGTGTCGGTACCTAGGGCTGAGCACCGGGGTCCTGATTGGAGGGCTGCGGGGCGGCGCGGGCTGCGAAGCTTTCGTCCTGCCGGGTCTCTCTACGGGCTGGGGGAAAGCCGAGTATCGCGATTTCTTCTCGTAAGCTGCGATAAGCCCGGCCGCGGGTGGAGTGGTGTGTTGCAGGGTGTGGCCGCTGTGGCGTTGGGTGGTAGTTCTTTTTCCCAAGCTCGAGCTTCCAATTAATCGATCCAGCATCGACACCCCACCAAGTGCCCCTCTCTGCACCACCAAGTGCTCGAGACTTTTTACTCTCACCACGTCAATTCCCGTGTCCCGAGCGTACATGTAGCCTTGGGACCTCCTACTCCCCGTTCATATATATCAATCCATCCTCCACGCCAACATGGCAAAGGTCGACCAGAAAACCGTCCTTATCGTCATTGACGGCTGGGGCATTCCCACGGAGAAGTCGCGCAAAGATGGCGACGCGATTCTCGCCGCTGACACGCCTACCATGGACGAGTTCGCTCGGGACGGCTCCAAGACGGCGCAGGGCTTCACTGAGCTCGAGGCGTCGTCTCTTGCTGTCGGTCTTCCCGAGGGCCTCATGGGCAACAGCGAGGTCGGCCATTTGAACATTGGCGCAGGAAGAGTCGTGTGGCAGGACTCTGTCCGCATTGGCCAAACAATCAAGAACGACAAGCTCAAGGATGTCCCGAACATCAAGAAATCGTTCCAGCGCGCGATCCATGGCAACGGCCGTCTGCACTTCTGCGGTCTGGTCTCTGATGGCGGTGTCCACTCGCATATGGACCATCTGATTGCACTTCTCAAGGTCGCAAAAGCGCAGGGCGTGCCCAAGGCCTACATCCACTTCTTCGGCGATGGCCGCGATACCGATCCCAAGTCGGCCGCCGGATACATGGACACATTGCTCAAGGCTACCCAGGAGATTGGGTTGGGCGAGATCGCAACCGTCGTTGGCAGATATTACATCATGGACCGTGACAAGAGGTGGGACCGCGTGGAAATTGGCCTGAAGGCGCTCGTGACCGGAGAAGGCGAGGAGAGCAGCGATCCTATTGCGACTATCAAGGAGCGATACGCAAAGGGTGAGAACGACGAGTTTCTGAAGCCCATCATTGTGGGAGGAAAGGAGCGCAGGATACAAGGTCAGTCTGGGTCTTCGCAATGAGTACCCGTATGGCCTTTTACTGATTGGTGCAGACGACGACACTGTCTTCTTCTTCAACTACCGTTCCGACCGCGTTCGTGAAATCACACAACTCCTTGGCGATGTCGACCGCTCACCTCTGCCCGATTTCCCATACCCCAAGAACATTGACCTCACTACCATGACTTCATACAACCCCAAGTACACATTCAATGTTGCGTTCGAGCCCCAGCGAATGACCGACGTCCTTGCTGAGACGCTTGCTAAGCAGGGAGCGAAGCAGTGCCACGTGGCGGAGACAGAGAAGTACGCGCATGTTACCTTCTTCTTCAACGGAGGTGTGGAGAAGCAGTTTGAAAACGAGGAGCGTGAGATGGTTCCCTCGCCAAAGGTTGCAACGTATGATTTGCAGCCGACGATGAGTGCCATGGCTGTTGCAGACAAGTTATGCGAGCGCATTCGCACGGGCAAATTTGAGTTCTTGATGAACAACTTTGCTCCTCCAGATATGGTCGGCCACACTGGTGTCTACGAGGCTGCTATCGAGGGTTGCGCGGAGACCGATAAGGCGATCAAGAAGGTATACGATCAGTGCAAGGAGAGCGGTTATGTGCTGTTTGTCACTGCCGACCACGGGTGAGTCGAAGTTGCCCAGAATCTGCTTCAGCAATCGCTAATTCTTGCTAGAAACGCCGAAGAAATGCTCACAGAGGAGGGTACACCGAAGACCTCGCATACGACTAACAAGGTTCCTTTCGTGATGGCAAATGCTCCTGAGAAGTGGAGTCTGAAGAAGACGGATGGTGTTCTCGGAGATGTAGCGCCCACGATACTAGCCACCATGGGTCTGCAGCAACCGGAGGATATGGATGGTCACAGCCTGCTCATCAAGGCATAGGATGTTGATCAACACGTGAGCATTGGGCAATTGATCTCATCATATTCACCGATTTCGTTTTCAATTGTCGTCTCATTATCGATTGTCGTCGTCACCTAGCGTCCTCAATACTAGCATAGACCTTATCAAGAGAGCAGAGAGGATAAATGACATAGCTTGGTCAAGCCAATTTTCATTGCAGAGAGAGAGCCCAGACGCTAGCCAAAGTAACGAGTCAGGTACAGTAATTCCTTCCGCTACACCCATCTTGGCGACTCATTCCAGGTGCCAGGGTCCTGCCCGTGGACTCGCACAATACTTGACATGGAAATAGTCCTTCCAGCTTCATCTCACATAAACGACTAGACCCTTTCGTGTCCATCCATTACTTCCTGCATGTTCCATCATACCTGTGTGACTTGCGCGCTAACCCTGTCTGTGCGGAAATCTGACAATCTGATAATCTGACAATCTGACCTTACGCTTACCCCTCCACCCGCACGAGCACTGAGGGGCTGCCGCGGTCGATCGGCACCGGCCTCTACGATCTCAGACTTCAGCCAATTGCGCGAGACCAGAGAATAGATTGGGTTGCTTGCGTTCTGTACCGCAGCAGAAACCGATCCTTCGCTCTTGGACAGCACCATCAGGCTGCGCATCAGCTGTGGTCATTACAGTCACGTTCGCAGCCGTGCGACCTCGAACATAGCCCCCCGGCATACCTACACCTCGTTCGCGTCTACTCTCGCTCCTTCAAACGACTCCCTCATACGTACCATCGACCCAAGGCTGCGTAGATCGCGCTTCAAAGTCGTAATACTCACAATATGGCTGCCAACGGAGGCACTAGCACGCAGACATCCCAGGCACAAGCACAAGTACAGCCATGCCGGTATAAGACTGGCAAGACTCTGGGTGCCGGCAGCTACTCGGTGGTCAAAGAATGTGTACACATCGACACGGGGCGGTACTATGCTGCCAAAGTTATCAACAAAAGGCTCATGGCTGGCAGGGAGCACATGGTACGCTTGAGGCAGCTGGGACACCTGAGGCTGAAGCATGGGCTGATGAGCACTAGGTCAGGAATGAAATCGCAGTGCTGAAAAGAGTGTCTATGGGTCACAGAAATATCTTGACCCTGGTAGACTACTTCGAAACCATGAATAATCGTGTGTACAGCGCTCACAGATAATAGATACGGCTGACGTTACCCGCAGTATACCTTGTTACCGATCTCGCGCTTGGCGGTGAACTGTTTGACCGTATCTGCAGAAAAGGCAATTATTACGAGTCGGATGCTGGCGACCTCATTCGCGCTACCTTATCCGCGGTAGCATATCTCCATGACCACGGCATTGTCCACCGCGACTTGAAGCCCGAGAACCTTCTCTTCCGAACCCCCGAGGATAATGCGGATCTGCTGATTGCAGACTTTGGATTGTCTCGTATCATGGATGAAGAGCAGTTTCACGTTTTGACCACAACGTGCGGAACACCAGGCTACATGGCGCCCGAAATTTTCCGTAAAACCGGTCACGGAAAGCCAGTGTAAGATACAGTTTGCAGCCCAAACAGCTTCGAGGCTAACGTTACTGCAGAGATATATGGGCCATTGGTGTCATAACATACTTCTTACTCTGTGGCTATACCCCGTTCGATCGAGATTCGAATCTCGAAGAAATGCAGGCCATTCTTGTCGCAGATTACTCGTTCACCCCTCTCGAGTACTGGCGTGGTGTGTCTTTAACGGCGCGAGAGTTCATCCGTCGTTGTCTGACGGTCGATCCGGCTGGACGCATGACCACCCACGAAGCTCTTTCGCATCCTTGGATCACGGATCTGGGCAAGAACCCGCACGAGGGCGAGGAGGACTTACTCCCGACAGTCAAGAAGAACTTCAATGCTCGTCGTACACTTCATGCTGCAATCGACACAATTCGAGCTATCAACCAGCTTCGAGCTGGTGGTGCAGCAGGTATGATGGACGGTGGCCGTTCAGCCGAGCCAAGAAGAGACGCTCCTCCCGCAAACATTCCACAGCCAGCAGATGAGCCAGAAGATTCAATGGAGATTGACAGCAGGGGTAACGGTCATGGTCAGACTGAAGAGATGATCAGAGAGCAGGAACGAAGAATCCGTGAAACGCAACAAGGGCTTTGGGGCAAGCGATGAAGCCATGCAGTGCTTCTAAAGCCGGCTCTTGGTTGGGCACGTGCGACCAGTTCTAGCAATATTTGGCTATACTAGCCTCAGGTCACGATTTAACGTATATACCACACGCTATAGCAGTGCTTCCATTCTCCCAATATAAGGATGGATGAATCACTGTGCGCTGGTGGCTGCCTCCTCGCATAACGTCTGTTGCATTTTATGGTGGCCTCTAGAAAAGACTGAACTATGTGGCCAATCAGCATGCTCGCGCGGATCTGATTTTTTGTTGAGTGGCAATATTTGTCTCTGGCAATTTTAAATATACTCTAAGAAGAAAACCAACCTGCTTGTCCTGTTATACATACACTGTCTGTTTCTAGCTCTCGCGCAATGCATGCCATGATCCTTCATGCCAATTCCGCGTGGTACATTGCATTGTAGCTGCAATGCTCCCTTCCCAAGTACTACTACTACCTTCGCAGCAGCCATCGCACTCCACGGTCCAGCCTATCCCCTCCTCGGCCGCCGCTTGATTCGCCAACCGCTCATGCCTTGCTTCCCTATCATGCACCACCCTTACCCCGCACACAGTACCACTTGCATCATTCCCCGCGCTGCACGCAACACTCCGCACGAAGAGCAAACCCCCTCTCCCAATCCCGCGTAATATGTATGCTGAAAACGACCATGATACCATCAAGCAACCACCATCCGCTTACATAAGCGTTCATCTTCGATGGGTAAGCGCCAGCGCCAGCACCACCGTCACCCGCAACAAACCCAGGCTAACCAGAACCAGTCTAGTGGTCATGATTTCCGGTATGCGGACACCTACAATCGCGGCGTACAGGGGAGTGCACGAGACTAATTTACGCAATATGGCAGCTTGTCATTGCCTGCTGCAAAATTGCATCGCAGTTGATAAGCGCGGGAGACGTGAGTTTACACTATTGTCTGAGATATTGTGGGGACGATTTGGGCTAATGGGTTGCAGCGGGGTGTATGTTACTTGCCCTTTGTCTGATGTGCGAGTGGCAGGTGGCTGATGTGATACAGTCGATTCCCCGTCGGAGAGTCAAATGACGAAGATCTTTTTTTTTGGGGGGGGTAGGGGGGGTAGGGGGGGTATATGCTTGTAGAGGCTTATCTCTCTCCCTCTTTTGCTGTTATTAGAGTAATGTAAGAGACATTACTATATTTGTTAGAGGGAACTCTACGCTATATAATGTAATATAGTACTAAAATAGGATAGTAATCGTTTCTGGTTATGTAAGGTAGTTCTAACATTTTACGGAACAACGCCCCCAGGAGACAAAGCGAGTAAGGAAGAATATATTCTTGTAATTTCTACTGCCAGCGTATTACAAAGTAATTTCCTCTACAAAGCTTACGCTGAAATCCCTACTGCGTGAAGTATATCCTCTACTTCCAGGCCATCCCCTCCTTGTACTACACTCCGCCAAACGTCCTCTCTGATCCGCTCAGATTCTGTCAATATTCTGAAATGCGGGCTCGGTTCTGCCTTCAGCCACTTGAAGTCGTCAATCTGATCCCACAGATTCGCAGTTTGCGTGTCTGGATCCGACTACCCACCCACGTGTCAGCATACAGCACTGTCCGTGCAGCTGCAAAGATACTCACGTATGCTTGTGGCAGGTACGCGAAGCGGAGATGCGCGCAGTCCTCGAGGATGGGCCGGCTGGCGCTGTGCAGGTAGATGGCTACGTGTTGCGACTCGTGCATGCGGAACTGGCGGCATGTGGTGACGATGACGCTGTCCTCTACGTTTGTGATGTGGATGGCGCCTGCGACTTCTCCGCAGACGACGAGCGAGCTCTTGATGTTTTTCAGGTAGAGCGCGGCGAAGGGGCTGCCGGTTGTTGTTGGGGCGGATAAGTCGACGACGCAGCGAGTGAGGTTTGCAACGGTTCCCGCGCTTGTGGCGTGTGAAGCGGTGGAAGGGAGTATGATGTGCAGACCGTTGTGCTTGGAGATTGTTACGTTTTTGGAGTTTGAGAATGATGGCCTGTGGATTCCTGGACCCGGGATTATGCCATCGTCGATCTCATCTTCTAAATTCTCCTGTGGCGATTGCTTCACTGCTGGGGTGGACGAGTTGTCTAGCGGTGCCGGTGCTACTGATGACTTGGCTGATTCTGCGTTGTCGTTGGCAGATACTTTGGACGCAGCCTTCCGCGTCTTGAATGAGAACTTCTTAGGAGGATTGAAGGAATTGCGGACAGTCTGCACCTTTTCCGATAGGGCCTTGATGGTCTACGACAGTCAGCCTCGAGTCCAGGGGCCATGTACAGAAAGCCTGCCTCGCTGTAGGTGCGCTGGTCGTAGGCTGGAATGTAGCCTGAAGCATCCTTGACTTCATGGGACAATTTGTCGATAGCAGCTAGACAGTCGTCTATGGCGTCGTTGCGCGCCCCACCAGCCACTGACATGCTACCAAGGCTGTCAATCTGATCATGGAGGGCTACATATGTTAGTAAGATACCTCGGTGCATGGACCTCATACCTTTGACGTCTTCTTGGAATGCGCGGAAGAAACGCTCCTTCAGACCCGAGTCATTCTGTGTTGGCGTAGCTGTCATTGTAAGTACGATATGCCAGACCGAGTTGACTTGAATGCATGAGATGAAGTAGAAAGTATGCTCTATATTGGACACGATGGAGGATCTCACAGAATACACGAAGGTGTTGGAATTGAGTGTAGCGGGGTTGCAGAACGTAGCGCAGTCAAAATTTACAGAGTGATATACCATTGTGTGAATTGCTATATGCTTCCAGCTCTGATTTATCTAGGACCAAGATACCTGACCCACCATGCATCATTTGGGTGAAGCGGACCATTTCTTGGTGGGTTGCAAAAGGGAGTGAGCTACCCCGCGTCCCGCCAATAGTGTGTTACGACATTCTGGACGCTCACTACAATTGAAAACCGCAAGCGAAGCTGTATATGCAAACACTCTGTTAGACGCAGTCGGGAAGCGTAGAAATTTTTCTAGGACCTATGAAGATTCATTGTCGCTGATACACATCAAGATACATGCACGACATCATTCGACGGCTGAACTGATGCAAGATTGAGATTGTCAAGGGTGATGCTTTTGCTGAATATTCTTGGTTGCTTGGATGCTATTTACACAAGGAAACGAACTCAGACGAGGTCGACCTAAGTACGCGACATGGGTTGGAGGTAAAGAAAAGAAGGTAGCAATCAGGCTGATTCTTGCGCCGCCTTGACATCGATTCCGTACTTTTCCAACAAGCGTTGTCTCCTTCTCTCCTCATAGCCGGGACCGATGATGCCTGCATCTGTTAGCCCAGTTCTTGCAGCGATCGATTCGCGCGTGACATACCTCGCCCTTCACCCAACTGCTGGAGCGTTTCCGAAAGTGGCCGCCTACGCAACTTCTTTGCTTCTTCCCTGCGCTCGACCTCGCCGTCATCGTCCGCCTGCAGGCGAATGTGGCCATACCCCCTCAAGCCGTTTGTGTATCTGTACGCGCTCATGGTTACGGCGAAGGCGGTTCCAGCACCGAGCATAAATGGCAGACTTCGTCCTGTGTGGTGTTACAGCAGCTCTCGGCAAGCATCGGCATGTACGTACGGGCAATGCCGACAGCGGTTCCGGCTGCAAAGCCAGCGAGAGCCTCGCTGTAGCAATCGTCTTTCTGTCGAAGGTTGCTGACCGCGTCCAATGTGAATTGGTAGGCAGCTCCCGCACCAGCTACGCCTCAATCAGCTCCATCCAGGGTGGCTCCTCATCAGAGGGTCGGCACAGACCATAGACCGCGATGATGCCCCCAGACCGGGAGATTATGCCCAGGGCTCCCACATTCTGCCGTCGGAGCGTGTTCTGCACACCTGCCACGAGAGCGCCGACGAGTGTGGTCTGGAGCGTGGTGCTGCCGGTGTTGGCGAGCGTGTCGCGCGGGTGGAAGGTGGTGTGGGCGTCGGCCATGGCGGGCGGGTCGGGCGTCGATGTTGTCGTCGTCGTCGTCGTCGTCGTCGGCAGCGAGCTTGTCTGTGTCGTTGGCGAACAACGCCCGTGCCCGGCCATGTCTTGGCGTTGACCGGCGGCGCTAGGCTGCAAGCGGGCGGTCGCGTCTGGGGCTGCGCTGCCGCCATGCTGCATCATCGTGCGGCTGGTCACATGACCTGCGGCCTGGCATGAGCGGGCTGTAGGCTGTAGGCTGTGGCGCTGGACGTCCGAGGGCGAGTCACTCGCCGACAGAGACATAGATACATGTAGCTAGATGCCAGTCCCCAGCGCGCGGGCCGGTGCACGTCGACTTGTGCCATGCACAGGCGCGCGTTGTGTGCTTGTTGCCGCCTGCGATGCGCTCTAGAGACACCCACGCCCGCCCCTGTGCTCTGTCCTGTGCTCTGTCCTATTCTCTGTCCTGCTTTCTGTCCTGCTCTCTGTCCTGTTCTTCTCGACTTCCCCCTCTGCTCCTGACGGCCGTGAGGGGCCTCGCGTACCAGCGTCACACGCCCCACGTGCTGCAGTCCCTCCTCTGCATCCCAATCCCTTTCCTGCGACACTCGGCACGCAGACGCAGTGGCCATGGCACCCGGTACAGTGCCCGCAGTCCCGGCGCTCGACTCGACACTAATGTGTGCATGGGACAGGCAAGACAGCGCCACGGCTGCTGCAAGATCTCCTCACCTACGATGCGCGCTTCGAAGAGCGAGCTGGCCGCAACCTGCTGACTACCCACCCGCCTCCATACGACCCGAGCAAGCCCCGGACCGCCGCCGTGCCCCGCAGGAACTGCAGACACACGCTGGTCAACAAGCACGAGCAGTCTCACCTGTGGGACGCCGACCAAGGCGACGATACCTGCATCGACAAGGTCGCCTCCTACTGCACCACGTGTCGCTGGCACTTTGATGTCATTGTCACCACGCGCACCGCCCACGGCCGCCCATGCAAGGTCGGCGATGCAGAGTACCCGCTGCACCACTTTCTGTTGGAGGCCGACGATGGACAAGATGCCTCAGCTGTACTTGGAAGCCAGCATAGGCCTCGGTCCTTCACCTTTCGTTGCTCGGCGCCGCCATGTCGCGCCCGCCTGAGGATCGATGCCAGGCCGCCGCGCTTCTCAGACCACGATGTCGACAAACTCACCAACAAAGCTGTGCTCCGGAGGCGCTGGGAACTAGCGCGAGACTTTGCGGGAGAACGTGCAGACACAAGTCCTGCGCGTAGTGTGGACGGCCCGGACTATCTGAACACATATCTGCTAGACTCTCTGAACCCAGTAAAGGGCAAGGCGCGAATCCCTCTGCTCAACAAGAAATTCCTCAAGACGTTCGGCAGAGACTGCGATGCAATCTTGGTCAATCTCGGCTTCACCAAGGCACAGGAATCGGAAGATGACGGCTCCATCGCTGAAGTTTGGTATCTGCCAAAACCCGAAGAGCCCAAAGATTCCTTGGAGTTGACTCTGCGAAATGTCATCGAGGATGCTCGTTATGAGTTGAATACCATAATTCTCCAGATTCCAGAGAACGAGCGTAGCAGCCCTCCTTGCCGACACCAAGCCATGTATCCTGCTCCATCCAGAGGAGAGCTGGAGCGTGCTTTGGCTTGCCGGGACTGTATGTTGCTTGCCATTACATGATTGTTCATACTGATTGTCTTGTAGATCCGAAGAAGCTAGGACGAACGGAAACACGGAGCACAAACTACGAGGAGGATCACCCGTAAGTATTACAATCTGTCGTCACCCCGAGATACTCATCTTGTGTAGCTACTATGCAAGTCTAGGTGTCGTCGGCGACTTTTCAGACGCCCTCGTTCTGTTTGCCTACTCACGGCAAGCAACGGAAGATTTCGACAATCAATCATATTACTTTGAATGCTTACAGGATCTTGCCACCGGCCGCGACAGTTTTGAGCTACAGACACAGGTCGCATCGCTTGCCTCACAAGGGCTGACTACCAAGCGCGACGCGGACGCTGCATACAGATTCTTCGGTATCGACCCTGCCCACGCACACGTCATAGTGGACGAACATATCATTGGCTCCTACAAAGCTCGCTTGGCAGATATCAGCCCAGCAATGGTGGAAGAAACGAAGAAGCAGCTACGGGTCCTCGGTGACGTAAGAAACAGCGACCGCATCCGAGCAGAGGCAGCGGACGCCATTGAAACCTACGAACAGGCGCTGAGCTGGTTCGACTTGGATAGCACACAAGCTGACGACTTTGTCACCACCATGTTCCACCTGAAAACACAAGACAACCCGTCTTGTTCAGACACTGCACGCAAAGCACTCACGATTATCGCCGAGAAGAGACAAAGCCAGAGACTGTATCAATTCCTGAAGTCAGGCACCATGACTGAGCCTGAGATGGATTTGGGCGAGGCATATGCTCTTCTAGGTGTCAATGATCGAACCGGGCCAGTCGATCTTGATGTCCTCAAGTCCATGGTGGACTCAGCAGATTCAATTGATGTGGAAAAACTACAAAAAGCTTATGCAATTGTCCAGCAAGACCAAGCACAAAATCATAACAATACCGCAACTAATCCGTATATTTCTGGACAGCCAAGAGAGCCAGAATACCCTCTCCACACATGGCCTGTGGGCTTGCGCAATATCGGCAACACTTGTTATCTGAATAGCGTCCTCCAATTCCTATTCACGATCAAGCCACTCCGCGAGATGATTCTCGATTGTGACAAGTACTTACAGGAGCCAACACCGGAAGCACTTGCAAACAAGAAAGTCGGAAGATCTGCCGTTACGATGGAGAGAGTGCTCACTGCGCAGAAGTTCATCCATGAGCTGCGTGCACTTTTTGAGCGCATGATCTCGGCATCTACCGATACCGTGCAGCCAGACATCAAGGTCGCTGCCCTAGCGCTATGTAGAACAGATGGTCCACAAGTAGCTGCAAAGCCGGTAGGACCAACAGGGGGCGATAGCAAAGATGTTCCGGGTCTCGGCTCGATCGACGGTATCGAAGTGAGCGGCCCGTTGCCCCGTTCAGATGAAGCGAATGACACGACACAATTGGCCGACACGACAATGGACGATGCAAGCGATACCTCGATGCAGGCAATGGACTTGGGCAGTCAAAAGGATATCCCTACTCCTCCCACCCGCGAGCCGCCTCCTATTCCTGCTCGACCAGATGCGCAGGCTAACATTAGTCTGAGCAAGGTCGAGGAGAGTGCTCGACAGCAGGACGCAGCTGAAGTAATGGGAAACATTTTCGACCTCCTGTCCTGCGCCATTCAAGGCGAAGGCTTACTGCGCGAAGACGAGCAGCTTGACAAGATCAAAGAGTTGTTTTTCAGCGATGTCACAACTGTGCAGAAAACTGCCAAAGAAGAGAAGAAGTTGAGTGAGTTGAGAGATCACTTCCTCGTCGCAGCTGGAAATCGCGATCGCAGCCTCTACTCAGCCATGGACGATGACTTCGGTCAAGGTGAGATTGAAGGTGGTGGAGTTCGATATGACTACATCGCAAAAGCTGCACCGATCCAAATCATCAACTTGCGACGATTGCAACATCAAAATAATGAAGTTGTATACGATCGCTCGCATGTCAGTCTCGACAATCCTCTATACCTCGACCGGTACTTGGAGAAGACAGAGACGCTCAATCCGTCACAGCTTCTCAAACTCCGTGAGGCACAATGGGACGAGCAGCGCAAGTTCCGTGAGGTAGGCGCAAAGCGACAAAAGCTCCAGGACACCAAAATTGAGGGCTTAGACCTTGCCGATGCTGTCGAGGAGGCTGGTCTATTCGTGGAAGCTCTTCAAGCCGAGAAGGCTGAGATTCAACAGTACGAACAGAAAGCAGACTCCCTACCTACTCCACCTCCAGAGCTTGCGGAGGTCCTACATAACAGAGCTGGTCATCTCAAGCAGGAGCGGGAGCATCTCGATGAGCTCATGATTGGTCTCGGAGGAGAGATTGCCACTGTCTTCAAGGACCAAAATAACCATCCGTATCGACTGCACACTGTTTTTACGCATCGTGGAAATATCAGAGGCGGCCACTACTTTGTCTACATCTACGACTTCCAGGCTGGTATATGGCGATCGTACAACGACGAGTATGTGAAACTGGCCGAGGACAAGGAAGTCTTTGGACCTTTAGTGAGCACAGGACTGGTGTATGTTCGCACAGACCTTGCCGAGAAGTACACCGAGGCTGTCTGTCGTCACCCTGAGGTACCAGAATCGAGTGCAAGTGACAGCAAAGTGACGGAGATCAAGGATGTCGACATGGCAGATGCAAATGATGGTGGGCTTCCTTCTTCAGAATCTACTCAAGACATCAAGTACAATGACATTCAGATCCTAGAAGGGGTAGCGAAGGAGTAAGCTCTTGAAGAGCAAACTCCCTAGAAGCTTTTTTTCTTAATCATGCTGACGTTTTCGGTCAGGAGTGCAGGCCGGCAAGATTCTCGACTTACGCCTACGCCCGCAAAGAAGATGAAGTTTCAGCAACACCGCAAGAGAGAGGGAGATCGACAAGACTCCCCTCCAAAGCGACTTCAAACCATCATGGAGACGTTTGACCATGCAAATGAGGTAGTGCAGGACGATACAGACAGTGATGCGCAGTACATCTTCAAGATTGATGGATGAGCGCAGTGTGCATTGGCCGCTGATGTCGACTATGAAAGAGGTCTATGTCTAGTATCGACGATGCGTAAGGCGTGCGTGCATAATGCTAGCAGAAGATATCCCTGTACTCGGTAGAAAGTATCTGATCATTACCATCATCAAAAAGAAATGTTCGTTGCCTTGACAGGGATTTTTGGTCCCGCTACTTCACAACGCACTCACACAGCATGTCTCTTCCTCCCGCCGCCTCTGCGCCAATTCCACAACGCCTCCTGCGCAAAAGTCCTCGCCGTCAGATGTCCCCTCGCCTTATTCGCCTCGTGCGTCATCGTCTCAATCACCCTCCCTTCCTCAACGCACCTCCACAGCCCCCCCGCCATCGCACTCCCCACATCATCGTCCGGATCGTCCTCTTCTCCCCCGTCATCCCCCTCGGCCTCGGGATCCCGCACAATCTGCACCGGCCCATGCGAAGTATCCTGCCTCGCCCTCTCGACGCCAAACTCCCCTCGTCCCAACCGGTACAGTATCCGCCCCAGCGTCTGGTACGCCATGCACCGCTGCGCAGCCACGTGGCTGCGGCTCAGGAGCGCGAGCTCGGGGACCGTGTAGCCGGCTGCCTCTGGCGCGTCGGCGTGGTGGTGCAGACCCCTGTCGGTTGGCAAGTTGCGGGCGATGCTGGGCGCGAGCAGCGCGCCGGTGAAGTCGAAGCGGAGGTCTGACGCGTTGAGGGCGGTGTGTGATGGGTGGTAGGCGGAGGATTTGTCCGAGGGGTCGATGGGGGACATCCAGGAGAGGTGGGACGGGTCGTAGGCGAGGTTGGGGAAGTATTTCTCGTGTAGGTTTTGCAGGAAGGAGGGGTCTGAGGGGTCGAGGTCGGGGGGTTGGGGTGGGGTTGGGAAGTGTATTGAGTCGGAGGCTGGTTGGGTAGGGAGGTCCGAGGTGGGTTCGGACTGGTTGGTGGTGGCGATGGTATGGTGTGAGGTATTTTCTTCTTCTTTCTGAGATTCGGGTTCTGCGAAGGCTACCTTTTTCGAGGATTGTGGTTTGGACTCTGAATCTGCCTTGACCGCATCGGTCGTTCGCGGTGCAGTCGTGGGTGTCTGCTCGGCAGGAAACTCTCGCTCATTGCTTCCAGCGTCTATATTTGACCTCATGAGCAATCTTTGCAGTAAAGCTGGGCTGAAGTTCTCAAAGAGCTCTTGTCGCTCCTGCTCGATCTCTGCATCAGACATGGCAGCGAGCGTGCGCTGATTCTCTTCATCGATTGCCCTCCTTTCAGCATCTACATTCGGTATCTGTGCAGTGCGTAGTGGTTCGTTGTTCTGTGGTGTAGGCGCAACTTCAGGTTTTGGCAAATCCGAAACGTTCAAGGCGGGAACAGCTTGCTGCTCCTTCGCTGCCCGTTGTTGCTTAAACGCAGAGACTCTCGGTACGCGCTTCTTATGTGCTGGGAAGCCATTCACATTCTTCTTCAAGGACGGAGCGACTGGTGGACTAGCTAGAGATGGCTCGCGCTCTAGGATGTCGCCCACGAACGTAGGGAACACGGGCTCAGGTAAATCATCGTCGAGCCCAGGTTCGAGCTTGTGGACTGCCCCAGTGTCAAAGTCTAGCGTTACGCGTTCGCCTCTTTGGAAGTCCATGCTTGGTGGTTGAGTGCTTGAAGCGCAAGTCGACGTCAGTCTGAAAGGTTTCGATGGACCCTGCATACATGCAAGCGACACGAGAGTGCTCGGCTAAACTTGCCCATCCAGGAATGCTCAACTGCGACCCGCGAGTCGGTTCAGTTCCAGGCAAGAAACTTGACTTTGTAATCCTTTCTCTCAAATGTTTTTAAACAATATTGTCGATTACATAAGACCCTAGTCTGCCGCCTTACAGCACGGGCGGTATAACAAGCTCGCCAGAGAAATCGTATCGTCGCATGACTCCAGATCGCAGACCATCCATGAAATCTGCGCCGGTACATCCACATCATGTCGTACAGCTCAATGTATACCTTACATCACTCGAAAACAGTCGAACTACTATTGCGGTGCTCATGTCCTCCGTTGACGAAGCCCGGTACGTCGTACGGGCGGGTGCTGATCAGTCTTGACAGCGCTTTTGGCCTTTTGCTTTGCACCCGAACTCATCTTCCCACTCGGCTCAGACTTTGACTTTGCTTTCGCCGTTGATGCACCGGGCTTTTGACCGATAGTGAGCATCTCCACGATAGCTTCTATTCTGCCTGCTCTCGCCGCTTTGGATGCAGTTTCGATCTTCCATAACGCTGGATATCTTTCGCTCTTGTTCAGCGTTTTCCAAAAAGCATCTGCAATAGGCGCTTCAGCCAGGGCAGCCTTGAAGTCTTCGGACTCTACGATGGTAGCGGGCCCAGCATATGCACGCTCCCACCTTCCATCAGCCTTCGCGGCCTCCACAGCGGCCAAGCCTGCGGGACGCATACGACCCTCTTCTGTAAGCCGTGCGATTGTGCCTACGTTTTTCTGCGACCAGATACTCTTCGCACGACGGGGTGTGTAACGTACCGTCCACCACGTGTCGTCCAAAGAATTAGCGCGGCCATCAATCCAACCGTAGCATAGCGCGACTTCAACGGCTTCAGCTGCGGATATGGAGGAGATACCGGATGTCTTTTTCGCTAACTTGACGTAGATGCCCGGCGCTGTTGCGTGTTCGCGCGCGAGAAACGATTCGAAATCTGCTGCAGAGGGGAAGTGCTGTGTAAGGAAGTCGTCGGCCGCTGCTTTGGGAGGCATGCTCGCGAAGCGTCGCGCTATGGAATAGTGGAACTCGCGTTGGTGGTAGAACCAGGTCCACACAGGATGGCGATGTAAAGCAAATTGCATCCACGTCTCACTAATGTTTACAGGAGGTCATGTCACATTCATCGAGGTTGAAAGGAACCAGTGTCGTAGTGCTGCTCCAGGATGATGCTCGGAACGCGTACAGTCACGCTTTCGCGCTAGCACGAGACCTCAGCTTTGACCCCCACGTGACCATCTCCATCAGCCACGTTTCCTCCAACGATCCAAATCACCAGCCAAGTATCTCCACATAGTCATTGATATCAGGGATTTCACAATGCACTGTGTCTACGTACTCGCTGTATTCGTTGTCACTCACAACCCCTTGTTCAGACTTTCTGGAAGAGAAGCAGCTTATTGATGCGATGCGTGTGATACACAGCGCCGCGTTCCATTCATGGCAGATGCATATGGCGCAAGTATTCCCTCGTACCGCCCGAACGAGGTCAGTGACATAGCCACCTCCACAATCTGCCTTGGACGAATACAACATCACATTGGCACATCCTCGCCCTTGCTAGAATGTCCAACAACTGTATGCGGCCATAGACCAGGCTTAACATCGCCCAACCACAACACACTGGCTTCCATGTTTTTGATTCATGTTCTCTCCTCATAACCTCCAAATTTCTTAGTACGATGGCTAAGACGGGTCCTTTTTTCCCTTACAATGTGTGTTCAATTTCAAAAAACATATACTCGATGGCAACGTGGCATCCCCAAGGGCGGAGGCCTCCTCCACGAAAGAACATGGTCGCAGTAGGCGAAGAAGTGATTCAAGAGAAGAATTCCAAATCGTCGTGTTGCCCGGGAATTGTGTGGTGTTGGTGTTTCGTTTCAGTACCACTTCTTCATCTCACTCACCTGTTCGTGTTTCACCACGCCTCTGCCTCGTTAAATCAGGTCGCACCCCGAACCCTCGAGTCTACGTCTTGACAGAGTTCACCTTCACCGTCACCGCACGCGACTGCCCCAAGGGCACCGCCAAGAACGCGCTAGGGTGTTTCCCAGGCAGTTGCAGCTGTCACACAAACAATCGCAGGGCGAGCTGCCAACATTCCTTGCTTCCACTTCCTCACCACACCAACTCACCTGCCAGTCTCTACCAGTCCTTCTGTCTTCTTCTTCTGTATCGGCCCAGCCCGACAGTCGCTCCTTTCTATCGCTGCTGGCGGCAGTCCTCATTCCTTGCCCAGCTCTACCGCGCTGCGCTGCGCTGCGCTGCACTCTGCACTCTACCAAACAGAAAATCATCCAAGCAGCTAGCACATTAACATTGCATTTCCCACCGAGCATTCCATACCAGTCGCTTCATCTTCACCATGAAATCCCTCGTTTTGGCAAGCGCTCTGGCAGCTGCGGGGTTGTTGGCGGGCACTGCGAGCAGTCACCCTCTAGGTAAGTGCTTCAACACGATGTATGTATGTGCTGACTGATAGACAATAGATCTCAAGCGTGATCTTACTACCGAGGTGGTCATTGTCACTACGACAGTTGCGGATGTTGTTGTCTATGTCGACGAGAGCGGTGTTCCGTACTCGACAACCACCCAAGCAAAGAGCTCTGATGCTGCAACATCGGTAGTCGTACCGTCTACTACATCTGAGATTTATGAGTCAAGCGCGATTTCAGCCTCAGTGTCTGAAGCTGCGCCTACGTCAGCGACGCCTCTTACGTCAACTTCAGACCTGCCATCATCTACAGTTGTTACACCAGCACCCGAGCCCACAGCTGTTGAGGTCAAGGATAGCTCAGTGCCTATCACAGAAGCACAAACTTCCTCCCCACCATCCACTCCTACACAAGAGCCAGTACCAACCACCACTTCTGCCGTAGCACCTAGTGCAACGAAGGAAAGTGTGTCTGGCAGGAACTTCCCCATCGGTGTCACATATGACCCATTTGAAGGACCCCAAGATCAGGCAAAGTGCAAGTCCAGCCAACAGATTGCTGATGAGTTCAGTAAGATGAAAGACTACAAGATCGTGCGCATCTACGGCATGGGCTGTGATATCATTCCACTCGCTGTTCAGAATGCTGTCAAGAATGGTCAGCAAATCATGGCTGGAGCCTACCTGAGTACAAGAGCTAGTGGCGAAGATCTCAGCACGGTCATTCAGATCCTCAAAGATGCTGTTGATCAGTACAATGGTGGCAACTGGGACGTGATCCAACTGTTCTCCGTGGAGAATGAGCGCGTCAATGACCATGACATGACTGCTTCTGCTGTCGTGGATGCCATCCAGCGTGGACGAGAGCAACTGCGTAGTCTCGGTTATACTGGCCCTGTCAGCGCCGTGGACACTGTGCCTGCCACAGTGGATAACCCTGCCATCTGTAAAAGCTCGGATGTGGTCACTGTCAACTGCCATGCATTCTTCGACTCCAACATCAAAGCTGAGGATGCCGGCACGTTTGTCAAATCTCAAATTGAGCAGGTGAAGAAGGCATGTGGCACCAATCGCGTCGTCATCACGGAATCTGGCTGGCCACATCAAGGTAATGCCAACGGTGTAGCCGTTCCTTCTCTCGACAACCAGCAACTCGCGTTGAAGTCTCTCCGCGACAACTTCAGCAGCGATCTGTTCTTCTTCAACGCCTTCGATTCGACCTGGAAGTCGAACTGGGCCGGTTCTTTCAACGCGGAGCAGTACTGGGGCATTATTCAGTAGATGCACGTGGACGTCTACTTTCCATGGGCGGCATTCTGAAGCGTCTCACGACATGCATTCCTCGATTGCATCTCACGACATGCACATGATTATGCACATTTCTGATATCCGCATGAGTAGTGGTGGACTGCTTAAGCATGCGAGCATTTCTGCGACATGACGATCACGAGACATGCATTATGTAGCATAGATACCACTTGAAATGAATGAAGCATTTTCGACATGGGCCACTTCTTTTAAATGCGTATATGATTGGTGTGTGTATCTTATTAGTACCCAAGCTGCGCAGCAGTCTCTTCGAGCGCCTTGACGAGTCCATCCAACGTCCCTTTTCTCGTGCCCCCATTCACGACCACCCTGAAGAACTTGCCCTTTTCGCCCGGCGCAAAATCGATCATGAAACCCCTACTAATCAGCCTCTTTGCAATGTTCGCCGTCATCTTCCCATTCTTGGCTGCATCGTGCCCCAATACCCCTCCCTTTGCATAGTAAAAGCAGACCTGCAAGCACGGCAACGGCTCCGGGCTGATGGTCACAAAGTTACCATTTTGCTTCAGCCGAGCGAGCAAGTACTCTGCGTTTTCATACCCCTGGTAGACGAGCTGCTGGAAGTGCTGGGACCCGTAGTACTGCAGCGCGAGGAAGAACTTGAGACTATCTGCTTTGCGGCCGCACTGGGGCGTCAGGTCCGCGAGGTCGTACATGTCGTGTGGGTGTACGTGGAGCGTGTCTGCAGCATCGGCATCGGGATCGGGATCGACATCGACATCAGCATCCGCATCCGCGGCGTGGAAAAGGTAGCCCGCAGGCAGAGTCAGGGCGCGGTGAAACGTCGCCAAGTCCCTGGCGAGCAGGAACGAGCAGGTGAGGGGCACGCCGAGCATCTTGTGCGGGTTGACGGTGATGCTGTCCGCGAGATGGGCGCCGGCGAGGCGCGAGGACGCGTGGGCGGGGGAAAACACGACGCTGCCGCCCCAGGAGCCGTCAATGTGCAGCCAGACGTTGTGCTGGGCGCAGAGGGCGGCGATGGCGGGGAACGGGTCGAAGGAGCCGTGCACGGTGGTGCCGGCGGTCGCGTTGACGAAGAGGGGCGTTTCGCCGCGGGATGCGCTCTCGAGGAGCAGAGCGGACAGCGCGGCGGGGCGCATGCAGCCGGCGTCGTCGACGGGGACGCTGATGACGTTTGCAGAGCCCAGGCCGAAGAGGTTGGCTGCTTTTTCGAGCGAGTAGTGTCCGTGTGCAGAGGTGAAGAGGGTGAATTTGTAGGAGCCGTTGCCGGTGGTTTTGGTCAATGGGTAGAGTGTGTTGCGTGCGACGACGAGCGCGGTGCTGTTGGCGGTTGAGCCGCCGGGCTGCGAGATGCCGCCGGCGGTGGAGGCGGGCAGGTTGAAGAGCGAGGCGAGGTATTGCGTGGTCCGCTTTTCGATAAGGGTTAGCACGGGGGAGACCTGGTAGACGTGTGCCTGTGGTGATGGTCAGTTGGAGACGTGACGAGAAAGAAGAGGAGGAGTAAAAGGGTCATAATGTATGTACGTTGGTGTTTAGCGTTGCTAGTAACAGCTCGCTGGCAAGACCGACGGCATTCGTACTCGCGTACAGTTTGTCGAGAAAGCCCTGATCCCACGTGTTGACGCTGTACTTGAGAACTTGCTCGACAAGCTTGACCAGTCCTTCTTTTCCCGCTCTTTCTTCGTTGATCGCCAGTTCATCTGCAAGTAGCGATTCCAGTTTCTTAGGGGGATGGTGCTCGACCAGTGCGGTTCTGGGACCTCCGCCTTCGACTTTGAGACCATGACCCGTGTGCTTGGTCAGAGCATCTTTGTCGGCGGCGGCGATGAAAGGCACTATCAGGTCTTGGATTGCAGTTAGTAGCTACGCTGGATCAGTCATGGTCGGTATGAGTATCCGAAACATCGTTCTGAAGCGTGAAGTGAAATGAAAGAATGTCGTCGGAATGATCGGAAGATGCGTTCCGAAGGTGAATACTTACGTCTTTGACTTCGTCTGCGCGGTTGAGGGGCGCCTCGGCAACGCCATTGGTGGACGACATGTTGCACAAACGAGAATATTCAACAAAGGAACCACGATGTTGGAACGTGACACGCAAAACAAGTAGAAACCGAAAGTATGAAGGAAATCACAGACGATCAACGAATCCCCCAACACCAACGCTAGTCAAGTACAGGTGAAGTCATTCATTCTCTATGAGACCCCCACATAAGCGCACGATCCCCACCAAGGCGCAGAGTTCTCATGCTAATGCACTAAAGGTATCTAGATTGACGAATCAGAAAGCGATACAGACCCACTCAACGTAACCCCAAACGCCTTTTACCATGCCGAACATGGGGAAATCCTACACGCGATGCGCCACCATTATTGCGCAGCAAGATGCTCTGCTTCCTTGCCTTTGTTGCTCGAGTTGCTTCCTGTACTTGTGCTGTGCCGTTTGTCTCTTTTGCCATTCTTCGCATCTGCAGCTTTTCTCGCTGCGTGTTTCTGTCGTGCTTTTTCAAGTGCAGTCATGTGTTTGACGAGAACGTGGCTGTGCTGTTCCTTACCAGTGGCCGGAGCATCGCCATTGCTCTCGGGAAATGACTGGAAGCCATCGTTGCCAGCTGTATAACGCGACTGTTTGACCCAATCATTGCGTTTGCGCTTGTAGAGATCCATTCGCCAGTTTCGCCATACCGCACGACCGACAAAGGACTCGCGCAACGAGCCCTCGTTTTCGGCCAGCTCCTCCGCAATGCGCTCGCGGATAAAGGCTAGACCAGCTGTCCCGTCCCAGATAGCGTCAATGACTCGAGAGGCTGACGGGTCAAGTGCGAGTTCGCCGACTTTGCCGTAAAATTGCTGGATCATTTTTCGCCTGAAGATAACCGAGGCATTCTTTGAGGTCAGTGCTGCTTGGAGCGTCCTCGATGCTGTAGGGTCGCGAGCGAGCTGTATCGAGAGCTCCGGGGATACATTGGCAAGCGAGTCGAATACAAGGTTTCCTAGAGGTCCCTCCACAGTCATCATAGTTTGTGCGAGCAAGGAGCCGTGCACTTTCTCCGGGGAGTGGTCAGGCTTGGTGTTGTTCTTGCCGTCGTCTTCGCCCAGCTTGAGGATGCGGGTGACTTCGAATCCATTGGACCCAGCATAGGCAGTCTCAAGCTGCGCCTTCAGCGGAGACACATCCACGCCACGCGCCACACAGCGTTCGATCAGGGTTCTGATGATGGCCGTGCGGTTCCGCTCGACCAGGCCGGGTATTTGGTCCACAATCTGGCGCATCGCTTCTTCTAAATCGTCCTTGCCGAGGCGTTCGAGGATCTTCCCTGCAACATATCCAGCAATTTCGTTACGAGCCAAACTGCCCATTCGCTCTTTGAAGAATTCTCCGTAGATGGTCTTGAACAATTTTCCGGGGGCATTCTCGATGATAGTTTCCAATAGCCTGGAACCGATCGGATCATAGACTAGACCGTTGATGAAGGCCGCGCTTTCGGTTCCTTCGGCAATAGGATCGTCGGGAAGCAGTCTATGGATGATGGACTGCTCGTCTTTGGCGCGCGATTTGCCAAAGTGCGAAAGCTCCAATCTAAGGAGTAGCTGCAAGGTTGGGTTGCCCAACGGATGGGTCGAAAGGGAACGGAGGTAGTGTGGCTCAAAGCCCGAGACGCTGTCGTTGATGACCTTTTCTAGGGCCTGTAAGAAAGACTGGGGGACAGTTCGTTTTTCCAGCACCATTTCTTGTGCCTTTTCCGAGCCCGAAACACTGATTTTTTCTTTTCGTTTGCTTTGCAGGACGGACTTGTTCTGCCGCTCCAGAGCACTTCCCGAGAAAACAACAAGCAGGACTCTCAAGACGTGGGAGGCAAAACGGTCGGTCATGAGGAAGCCAATGTGCTCCTCCAGCTCGGCCAGTGTGTAAAGGAACAGGTTCTCCATGGAAACGAAGACGTAGTCTGGATTGGACGACGGCGGTGTCTGCAGCGGGTCTGCTTTGGCCATTTCTTGAGTGACGACGGGGGCGGCTTGTATGAAGAGGGCTTCACAGCAATGCGAGGCAAATCGATGCTGGACAAGGTTGAGGAAGCTGAGCGGAATTAGTTTTTTTTTTTGGAAAATGCAGAGGGCGAAGCTCAACGTACTGTCCACTGAATTTCTGGAACAGGTTCTTCAGCTGTTCTGGAGTGGAGAGCAAGATCAGGCGCTCGAGCAGGCGCGAGCACGACTGGCTGTTTGCGATCTTGAGCTCTTTGCCATCAGCTTCCTTGTAGACGCTCTCGAGGAAGAGGGCGCGCTCATCGGGGCCGTCGAACTGGTTCAGCTCGAGCAGGTCGTCGGCCTTTTTGAAGTATTCCTGCTCGTCGTCATCGAGCATGCCATAGAAAGGCAGGGCTCCCAGACGGGCGCTCTCGTCGGCGGCGGCGGCGGCGGCGTCATCGGGGGCGAGGTGGAGCTGGTCGTGGTCGAGATGGTCGAGGGGGTCGTCCTTTTTGTGGCGCTTGGCACTGGAGTCGTCGTCCTGATCGCGTTTGCGTTTCTTGTGCTCGTCGCGGCGGCCGCGCTTCTTGTGCTCGTTGGGCATTGCGGAAAGAGGTGGCCGGCTGGCGGATCGGCAAAAAAAGCTGCGGGGAAGCAAGGCGGGTGGGCAGTGGCAAGAATGCAGCAGCTCTACGGGCAGCACACGGCGGGCAGGCGAGACGGCGGAGGCACGAGGATGGGGCAGCAGGCGAGAGAGAACATGAAGAACGGAACGGCGTGCGGCGGCGGCGGCAAGTGGTTCTGATGCTGGGTGCACGTCGGCGGCCGCTGGTAGCTGGGCGGTCGGCGGTCGCCTCGCGTACGGTGTGCTAGGTGCCGCACAGATGCCAGAGCCATGGCCGATGAGCTGCGAGGGCTGCACAGATCGGATGTTGCAATCGAGGCCCAGCAGTAGTAGTCGCGGGTCCGCCGATGCCTAGGGGCCCAGGCTATCCCCGGGATGGTGTAGCGCAGACAGGGGGGGGAATGGTCAGCCCAGAGACGGCATGGTCTGCCCAGAGACGGCATAGTCTGTGCAGGGGTGGTACCGGGCTATACGGGAATAGCGCTAGGGAGGAACAGCAATCCCCGCCCGCCGCTTGGTGCCCCTCTACCTAGCACCCAGGCACCTTGGCTATCTCCGTAGGTACATGCTGCATGTACATTATGTACATATGTACGGTTGTACCTCCATCACTACATACTGTGTACATACCACCCACCCCTCCCCACTCGTCGCCCCCGTCTCGTCCCTCCCACCATGGACGACGCCGTCAGCGAGCGCGTCGCCGACTTCCTCGAGGACAAGCTGCAGACGCCCGCCGACCTCGACAGCCTCGACGCCCTGCTGGCCAGCATCCACGCCCAGCACGGCCTGCTCAAGCAGCAGCTCGACGACGCCCAGCGCGACCTCGACGACGCCAAGCTGCGCGCCGCCCACCACCACCAAGCCCTCTCCCACCGCGCCGACGCCTTCCGCCGCGACCAGGCCGACATCGACCGCCGCCTGCTGGTCATCGCCGCCTCCGACACCAGCGACGACGCCGTCCCGCGCTTCGACGCCGTGCTCGACTCCCTGCACCGCCTCGACGTGGCCACCGGCTACCTGGACCTGCTGAGCCACGTCGACGTCCTCAGGTACGAGTGACATCTACACATTATTGTACCATCACGTGGAGCATGTTGTCTTCAGTGGTTCATGCCACCGCATCCCCGCCCCTGCACCCGCCCCTGCCACCCCGCCCACCTGACCCCCGCCCAGCAAACACGCCCACGCACAGCTGCACCAGTCCAATGACGCCGCCCTCGAGCCCTACAAGCACCTGCGCGCCCTCCACCTCCGCCTCGTCAGCCTGCAGGACGATGCAGAGGGCGCCGCGCCCCAGCTGCTCCACCACGTCAGCAACATCACACAGGCCCTGCGCACAAACATCCTCGACGCCTTCTCCTCCCATCTCGACCACCTCCTCAAGGAGATCCACTGGCCCGCCCCCAAAGCCGTCGTGCCCCTCCACCTGCGCGAACAATGGGAGCTGGCCATTGCCAGGCTGCTCGAACTGCAGGTGCCCGAGCTCGACGGCATGAGCTATGCCAGTGGGCCTGGCGACAAGGTCAAGCTGCCGCCGGTCCTCTTCCCCATGGAGGTGCTTGTGCAACCGCTCGAGATGCGCTTTCGCTATCACTTTGACGGAGACAGGCCCACGAACCGCCTCGATAGGCCCGAGTACTTCCTCACCCACATCATCACCCTGCTGAACGACTACAGTGGATTCGTCGCCGACCACCTGCAGCCCATCCTAATCAAGCACTTTCGTGGCACAGATCTGGCCTTCAACCCCGTCTACATTGATGCCATGGCCGCATTCATCACGGCCCTACTACCCATGCTGCGATCTAAGATTGCCTCTGTTTTGCCCAAAATTGCCGGCCAGCCTCAGCTCCTCAGCCACCTAATGCACGAGATGATGACCTTCGACACGACCATCAGAGACACCTGGGGCTATGACGGTGGCTATGGCGTGGACGGCTGGAAGGGTCTGTCCTGGGAAGTGTTGGTGCAGGGCGATTGGTTCGACCGATGGTTGCAGGTCGAAAAAGACTGTATGAGCTCTCTTAGGTACCCTTCAATGGTACTTGCCGGCTGCTAACATGCGCGTAGTTGCCCTGTCACGCTACCAGAATATCGTAGAAGCTCTGGACTTTGGAGATCTCGATTACGAAAGTGTCGATCCCAAGGCCACCAAGCCGACTAAGGGAGCGATTCGCGTCAACGACCTCCTCGAAACGATTACAGGTGCGTCGGCTACCTGACATGCCGAAACCGAGCTGATGTCAAACGCAGATCGATACAGACCCTTGAGCTCCTTCAGCCAGAAGCTCACCTTCTTGATTGACATACAGATTGCTATTTTCGACAAGTTGCACGAAAGATTGGCGGGCAATCTGGAAGCATACCTCACCATGACCACAACGTTGGGTCGCACTATGGGTGGTGTGAGCAAAGAGGAGCAAGAAAAGCTGCTTGGCATCGAAGGGCTTGAGCGCCTGTGCAAGACATTCGGCAGCGCTGACTATCTCGAAAGGGCAATGCGCGACTGGAGCGACGATGTGGTAAGCTGTCCACTACACATGACAGAGGCACCTCCCGCATTAACTGGTGCTGACCAATGGCAGTTTTTTCTCGATATCTGGGAGGGCTTGCAAGATCGTGCTCGTCAAACCACTATTGGCGGCATGAGCGTTGCCGATGTGGCTGGACGCACCTCCAAGCATGTGGAAAGTGACGACGACGCCCACGGCGGCTCGCTCTTTGACGAAACGGCATCGTCGTACGCGCGCCTTCGCCTGCGCAGTGAACAAATCATCATGGACACATTGACGAGCAATGTGCGCCAGGCGATGCAGCCATACCGTCATATGTACGTGACCCAATGTAGTATCCGCAGCGTTGCAACTCCACATCCTGCGAATCACACGCGCCTTCGCTAACACTCTTCCGAAAAAGAAACCCTTGGGCTACGCTCAGCGGCTCCCCAGCCTCGGCTGCTAGTCTATCGCCTACTGCAGAAATCGATCCACTTTTGACTTACCTAAAGGACACGCTGGCGTTCCTCTCTCGCGCACTTGCGTCTGCACCTCTCCGCCGCATTACCAGAGCGGTGCTCGCCACCATTTCCAGTACGCTTTGGGACAATGTGCTTAACCGATACCGTTTCTCCACCGCCGGTGCAGCCCAACTGCAAGCCGACATGGCAGCCATCTGTCGCGTCGTAGACGAAGCTGTAGGCCCTGCCGTGGCTGAATCTAGCCTGCGAAAATGTCTCGAAGGCGCGCAGCTTGTCGGCCTCCCTGTCGCGGGTGGCAAAGATGAGGCCTCAACGTTCTCTCCCCAGGCTGCTTCATCTGGTGACAGTGGCGAGGGCGAAGAGGACTGGGACGCTTCATGGGATGCGGGTGACGACGTGCCCAGTCCGCAAAAAGCAAATGCAGGTAACACGACGTCGGAGAGTGAAGAGCTCGGCTTGTGGGAGGTGGAGAAGCGACTTTTTGCCGACAACTCGAGCGCAAGAGATGTGCTCGATCAATTGGGCATTGACTTGTTGAGTGAGACGGAGGCCAGAGCATTGCTCCGGAGAAGAGTTGAGCTGGCTGTGTGAGAGCAGTGGCGATGGAATTGCCTCTCCCATCACAACACTGATACTATATTCGGACAACTCGGGTCGAATCATAGTTTGCATCAAATGCCAATCGTATCGCCCGATCACTTCACTGCACATGTGTGCCACCTACTTTTCACTATTGCATCTTGGAAGCATATCCTCCGTGGGTTGATTGAAGTATTCGTGTGGATTCAACATGCCTGGGGTCATGAAATGCCCAAGGTCTATGATTGACCCCGACTTCTACTCGACTTCCTGCAGCTCGAGCTCATTGTACATCATGGCTCCTCCAGTCTCCTCCGACAATAAGCATAGCAAGTACGCCAATATCTTGCTGCTCCCTGTCAAGGCGAAGCCCAGGCCTACCCATACCACGAGCTCTATGACCGTCACCGCCATAATACTCGTGTAAATGAGTGTGCCCGCGCTGTAGTAGATTGCCCACGAGATCTGCACTGGCCAGTCTTCGCCTGCACCTTGTATCGCCGACGTCCCTGCATCCGCATCTTCCTGACTGACCATGACGCCATCAGCTGCAGTAGCATCTTGACCACCTTTCCCACCTTTCCCACCTCGCTCACCACGATCAGCATCCAGGAGGCCTCTCGACGCAGAGCCCTGTTTGTGTTTCGCCAGCCGGCGCCGCCGAAACTTTGCAAACAGCGTGTGTATTGCCGCGGGGAGCAGTGCAATGATATGCCACACGGCAATCCACACAGGGAACACGCATCCCAGGGCATTCCGCTTGCTGTATATCTCCGCCACGGCCAGCGCCGCATAGCTCAAGAACAGGGCGACAAAACACACCGCCACCAGCCCCAGCAGCACCACCCTCCGACACGCCCACGCGGTCCTCGCCATCATCACCCCCTCAAAATGCCTCGCCTGCGTGATCCTCCGACTCCCCGTCACCACCGGCAGCAAGCCCAGCGCCAGCACCACAATCTCCGCACCCACGGCCAGCCGACGCGTGACAAACACGACCCTGCGCTCCGGCCACGCAATGTCCCTGAGCGTCAGCGGCACCAAGCCCATGACGAGCGCGGTCGCGGCAAACTGCTGCTTGCGCGACTCGCCGGCCGCCTCGAGCACGCAGTCTGCCGCGACCCAGCAGTTCTGCCGCCGGCCCCGCAGCGACGGGTATGCAGAGTACGGCGTGAATGGCGAGTACACCATGGCGACTTCGGCAAAGGACCAGGTTGCGTCGGCGGGCCGCGGGTAGCCTGCGCCGTCAATGTCCCAGGAGGGGCATTGGCCTGAACCGCTGCGGTCGCTGCCTGTGGGGCCTTGAGCGGAGGCTAGGGGGGGTGAGCGTGGTGAGTGTTGTAGCTAGGAGGAGGAGGGTGGTGGTGGTGGTGGTGGTGGAGGTAGTTGTGCGCGCCATATCCGCGTTATATTTTGTTTTCTTACCCTTCTCTTCTCTTTTCGATATTTTTTTTCTTTCCTGTTCTTTGGCGAGTGTGTCGCTGTACCTAGGTCACTCGCCCACAAGCAATCAAATCCTGGTCTAATGTGTAATGTGTAATGTGTAAACCAGCGAGACGACCCCTTCAAAAGTGCGCGCACAGCTCCCTATGAATAGCAACCAAACCCAATACAAAAATTCACAAGTCCCGTCCGCGCCATTCCCCCAGCGCATAGTCCTTTCATATCACATCACATCATGCTCCATCCCCTGCCGCAGGATTCCCTTTTTCTCGTACATGGAAAATGACAGTAAGCAGTTAAAAAAAATCCCCCACCTACCTTTCCTTCCCGCGCCGTCAGCCGCTCGCGCCCAATACTAAGCCATCCGCACTGAATTCGCCGTGATGCAAGGCACACCGTGTGTGGGGATCCTGTGAGGCGGAGTGGCAGGGATGTCTGCTGGGGTGTTGGGCGTGGAGTGGAGTTGCTGGTCAGCCTTGCCAAGGAGCGAGAGGGGGGACAGCAGGGGGGGTGGGGGATATAGCCGAGTGCGTTGGGTGGGGAATGTGCAATGTTTGGGGGCGGTGGGAAGGTAGAGGGATAGGGGGTTGGTTGTGTGTGTGGTGTGCTGCGAGGTAGGCTACCGGTGGTCTTTGTGCCCTGTTGGAAGAAATGAAAATCGCTGGAATATGTTGCTGTCGACGGCAGGTACCTAGGTAGGCCCCTGTCAAATGTTACGAGAGAAGGCTGAGACAGGCTCCAGGTACCTGACTTGAACGAATGCAATAGTCGATTATACAATCTGATGAGAGGGCGTCGGCGGAGCTCGCGCGGTCTTGTTCGGCCGGCCCTCTACTATGCAGCTTGAGCTGGCACCTGCGGTATGTATAGCACACAGCGGCCTCCCTGTGTTGTGTTTGTTGGGGAGCCGTAGGATTTTACATGGTAACGCGTCCGCCTGGTTATCTGTTCTCTCGCACACAGGAACATGTTGGAGAAAACGAACACAGTAGATGGCCTTGCTGTTTTCAATCCGTGGCATGCACAGCTGGGTTGGTATAACTTCTGCCCTCCTGTGAGGAAACACCTTGAGTACGCGATGCTGATTCGAATGGCGGTAAGGAAAGCTGGAAGACGGGATCGTGTAGATTTCCAAACAATTGTAGGTCAAGTGCAAACAGTATACCGGTACAATGGATGGGACTTTCGGATTATGTAAGGTTCGCAAACTAAAAACACCTCATGCTTAGCTGCAGACTGTGTCTATCGCTGGATCCTACTATTTTGGACAAAGCGGACAGTTGCAAGGTCACTTTACGCCTAGCCAAGAGGTAGGATGTAAGCCACAGACCAGGGTAGAGATTATGAGATATAGAAGTGCAAGTAGAAAAGTGCAAGCGTTAGACAGGCAAGAGCAAGGAACTGACAAAGATGACACAAAGGACGTTGAGCAGGAGCTAATCACAAACATGTGAATCCTCTTGATATCTTCATGTTTAGCTACTATCCGTGACAGACACATCACAAAGCACTTGTAGCTACATACCCAGCGTCCTCGATTCCGAGCACTCACTGGTCCCAGCCTGACCACATCACACCATCGCCCGCCAAACGAACCAGTCTTCACCTCGAAAAACTCGTATCATGTTATATACTCTCCGCCTTGTTATAAGCTCGCTATCAATACTCGTATCCCTATTCACTCCATGGCCAGACTACGTCGTCACTTTCCTCAAACACGCGTCCCACACCGTGCGTTTGCTCCGCCCATCCACGCTGCGTTCATCCACACGCCCACGTCGCCGCAGCGCCCATCTGTTGAGCAGCGCTAACGCCGTGCCCGCAGCGTGAGTACTTGAGCGGCAGCGCCCCAGCCAAGATGACGCCCGAGCAAGTGCGCGCGCACCGCGACCAGCTCGCGTACATGAACGACGCGAAAGCCATGATCCTCAGTACGTTGCACGCGCGCGTTACCTATGCTCTCTCGGCTTTGTTCGCACTCACTGAAAAAACTATTGCCAGGCGATGCCCGCGCTCTGTTCAGCTTGCGCGGGTGCACTTCGCACAAGGCTACGTTCGATGTTATTACTTCGACTTATGACTGCCGGTACCAGGCCTCGCTGATCATGTACCCGGATCCGAGCACGGATCTGCGCTGGACGGCGCTGTGTGATGGCGTGGTGTGCAAGGATTTGCCGACGGCGGTGCGGATGCTGTGGGATGCGGTGCAGACGGCGTTGGGGGATGCTAAGAGTGAGTGAATGTGCAAGCCGAACAAGGTGCATGGTCGATGTGGGCTGATATGGGCTGTAGGCATGCATCATCGGCAGGCGGCTGCGGCGGTCTGCAGTCCGGGATACAGGGCTTTCGAGGGCAACGTGGTGAGTGCTCCGATGTCGAATGGTTGCGAGAGCGGTACGATGAGCCAGGAGCCGTGGGAGAGGTTGACTGCGAAGGAGGTGAGGACAGTTGTGGAAGAAAAGGCGAACACGGAGGATGAGAAGGATGAGAAGGATGAGAATGGGCATAATTGAACATCCTGAGTATGATCCGCGGACACAAGGACTAAGATGGAGACGATGAGGGAGAATCCAAGGACAGTCTTTCGCTGTAAGCACGCTCTGAACCACAGCTACCGATCAGCCATCCCACTACCAATAACAACAACGATATACATCGTATGAGTCTGCTACAATCCAGCTCTAACAACTCTCAGCCCCACTCATTCCCACAGCTCTGCCCTTGTCTTCCCCAAAAAAAACCAATCCATCACCCTCTCCGAATCCAGCCGCAGCAAACTCATACAAACCACGTCAAGTCCTCCTCCCCTCCATTCCGCACCCTCATGCTCCTGCACTGCTGCTGCTGCTGCAGGACATGCAGCTAGCCTTCCCACCGTCAACGTATTGTCCTACATACGCGGCCGCTCGAGCAGCAGCGTCCGGTGCACAGTACCTCCGCAGCGCCAATCTGGGAACTTTTTTTTCTCTTCTTCTCTTCTTCTTGTTTTTCTTTCTTCCAACAAGAAGCTGGGGATCCAGGACGAGCAGCGCGGTGGCGGTGCTGCGAATATGTGTTGTGTGACGCGCCAACGCATGGGGGGGGGAGAGAGAGATACTGGCTTCTGGCTTGTTGTGTTGGCACGGCGGCGCGGGTTGGGCGGGAGAAAACTTAAAAAGTACAATGCGCGCGGCGGGGAGGCGGGGGGGGGATACACGTGGAGATATGTTGTGCTACGTAGGTACGGCAAGATGGAGATGGCGAACTTTTTGAGGTGGTGGGGAGATGGGATGGGGGATCTGATGGCTAATGGTACATGGGGCATGGGTATATGTAGGTAGGTACTCGACGTGTTGTGCCGGTAGCATGGAAGCAGACCGCAGCGTCCCTGTGCACAGTACCGTGGTCGTGATCTTCGGAATAAGATAAAATCATCGCAGGCGATGGAGTGCGTTGCGTGGACAGGGCACACGACGGAGGTTTCTTGTTGTTGCATGTGGCCCCAGCAGGCTGCACGACGGCCGGGGGCTGCGCTGTCACTGCCGTCCATCGTGCGGACGCGCATGGTATCGACTGTCGTGAGAGGTTCTCGACATGTCGCTTCTAGAGAGCGCGTGACGGTACGCGAGGCCGCCTTGCGTTCTGCTCGGTCCCGCATGAGGGAATACCGACGACACAGCACAGCACAAGAAGAAATGCGCAAAAGAGACGCAGTAGCTTCCCCTAGTGTTTCAAATCCGATCTATCTCTTGTCGAAAAGTCGAATATTCGAGCTCGTGCCTGTCGCGGAAACGAGGTACCTAGAGTTTACCTACATACACAAATAGTGTCGCTACTTTTTGCTTTTACTGACCTACAGTACCACTACAGTACGTCTTAGAAACGCAGGAGCCGGTCCTCGCTTCACCTGCGATAACGCGGAGGTATAGCAGTGAAACTAGGAATCGGTGATACGGAGTACCTACCAGGACACGGGTCTGCTAAACCTAGAGCATCACATACATAATGATACACAGCAACGTCGTGTTTCATGCGAGAAGCGGTGTACTGGGACTAAGCAGTGGGGCCAAGAAGGGTGCAGGCAGCACGGCCGCTGTCAACTGTCAATATGCGAAATGTATGCCCCGAGTAGGCAAGGCAAGTCTAGCGTCTAGCCAGTGGCTGGAGACTGTAGTGCGAAGTCGGATTAGTATGTAGGCATGGTTGGTTTGTATGCTGGTGGTGTAAAAGCAAGAGCGGTGAATACATGTACCTTATCCAGGGATCTTTGTGTTTTCGTGTCGTGCACCTTGTCACAGTTGGCGAATCGACTTGCACCGATTATGACATATGTAGTATGGATGAGTCGAGCGACATGTGTCACGGAGCCTATTCTAGGCATTTGCAGCAAGGATGCAGCCACCTGCGAGGCCATGTGGCTTGTTCGTGCTCGGACCAGGCGTGGTCTGTGATGGGCCATGGCAGTGGCAGGACTGTCTGGACTCTGCATCCCCATTCATGCGCTGACTTATCCCGGGCCCTGTCGACATCTACCCCCGACCAGCGACCATTCTTCCCATCTTCTAGCTCGCTTCTTGTGCCACTTCCACGATGCTCTGGCTGCGGTTGCGATGATGAAGATTTTCGCGCTTCGAGGTTACGCAACGAGAACGACGCGCGCGCGCAGTGTTGCACTTGCTCCAGGATCCAGTGCCAGCAAAAGTCCCGCTTAGGTGCGCAGTCGGTCGGTCGACTTCGGCATTGCGCACACGCACGTTGTCGAGAATGCCCATGGACAGATTTCGGCGCACCCATCCGATGCTGGACCGCGCAAGCACAAGGTCCGGGAACGTGACGTCGCTCGGCGATAAAGTCATTGCGAAGAAAAGACCGAGCATCGGGAAGGCGGCTGAGAGCCTGCAGAGCAGACTGCTTGCTTCGTTGAGGGGCGGGAGGAGGAGTGCTGGGGTGAAACTAGCCCCGAACTTGTCGAGGTAAATTCACCTTGTCACAATCACTCGCCAGCCTCCAGGTCAGCGCAGTGGCTCTTTACATAGTACTGACACTGGAAGCAGTCCGTTCTTAGATGCACTGTTTCACCTGCCAGATGAACTGCACATCTACATTCTCCGTGAGCTCGGAGTGTCCGACTTGCTCAATCTGAGGAGAACATCACGCGTGCTGAACATGCTGGTGACTGGCAATGCGCCTGCACTCGTACGCTACTGGGTCAAGCATCGCATGGGCAACCTCCATCTGCAGTTGTATCCTGTCCCAAAACCTCACGTGACTGGCTTTTCCTTTCTGCTGGCTATGCGACGACGGCATATAGCTTCCATCAGGCTCACTCGCCAACTCTGCGACCACCTCATTGGTGATCAACTAGAACAGCCGTGCCCGCGCCACAGACAGCTTTGGTCGTCCGTGTTTGAACGACTGCAACCCATGGTCTTTGGTGTTGGCTACTTCCTAGATGAGCATCGCCGGGTGTTGCTGGAACGAGATCTTGGACGCATTCGGCCGCGCTCGCACATTGGATACGACATCTGTACAACAGGAGGTATCACGAACCACGAGAAGAAGATTGTGAGCAGACTAGACCGGCCGCTCCGGCTACAATACTTTTACATGTACTGCTTCATCGTGCAAGTGCTGAAACGGAAACTGACGCCTTCGAGTCGGACCAGCACAGTGGAAAGGCTGCTGCGCAGTTGGTCCAATCAGCCGGTGTGTGCGGAAGACGTTGCATTCTTCCTTATATTGGGCGGCATTGGGCAGGTTGCCAAGTTGCTAGCTTGCTCGAGTTACCATGAGCGACGAAGGTATCTCGATGCGTACATCATGCATCTCTCACCACATGCAAGTCGCTGCTGGAGACGGCACTGGCGGGATCTCGGGGTCGTATCACCGGCCCTGCTGGACGACATCCCATGTACACGAATCGGCATCACACAACTGAATCAGATTTGGAAGCCTCTGGTTGAGCAGATGATGCAACCAGGAAGCCGAGAATTTTCCGAGCAGGAGAGGCTGCGCTATGAAGAGCTGAAGGTGTCGAAGAAATTTATCAACGAAGTCGTAGGATATGATGTACTGCGTGGTCGGACTGCGGACGGAAGCGCGTCCGATGACGAATGAGGCCGCGTCCGTAATGGCCGTGTACCATTTTCATGTACCATTCTCATGTACCACTCTCATGTACGATTTCCATGTACCGTAGCTTTACGAGAGATTACAAAGCAGTGGCTATCGCAGCTTTCCACTTTTCTGCGGGTTGTCGAGTAGGTATTGTTGTTGCTCGAATGGCCTAGTTAATCGAAGCATTGCTGTCATTACGTTTTGGTTCCTTTACATAGCGCGCGCTATTTGCTTAGTAGTCTTGAAGCCGACGGCCGCCAAAGACGGCGAGGAATAGTAAGTGGGCTGGTATGCACGCGAGCAGTTTCTCGTCGTGCCGGAGCAAGCAAGCAAGCAAAAAAAAAACTTCACAATTCTCGGAGACTTACCCTTTGGAGACGGGGTGTAATTTACATGCGCATTAGTTCTGGAGACCTCTTCAACCCAAGGTTCGGTTTTTGAGCATTTCTTCCATAGGTACTCGGGTATATACCTAAGCGATTTCGAGCGAGGCTGTTCTCCCGGTGTCAAGACGGGCACAGGTTTGGTGTCAATTGCAGGTAACATGGGATAAATTGCTTCATGGGGCCCCCAGATGTTCCCGCATTCTTCCGCGACCCTGGTAAGTGGTGGAGGAGCTGGAGAGGTGGCATGTGCACGAGAGCAAATGCCAGGACTCAGCGACAGATTTTGCAAGCCGGGACCCTGCATTGGTTGCCGTGGAGCCGTGGACCAACAGCGGCATAGGTAGCTGGGCAGGCAGAGGGTGTGGTTGTGGTTGGCCGACTTGGCTTCTTGGATGTGGATGGGTGCTCGTGCATTGCTTCTGGAAACGATCGCGTGCTGGGGTCGGTTCGGAACTCAGCCAGCCTATCGGCCGCGGTCACGTGCAACAAGCTCTGTGGAGACTGGCTCTCGGTTTCGCTGTTGTCCCCGCGAGGATGGGCGCTTGCGAAAGCTTGCATGTGTAAGGCCGGACGGTGTCAGAGAGGATAATATTGAGCATGACGAAGGGCGGGCCGAAACAGAGGGCGAAACGGCGGGTGATGTGGACACTGGAGGGCATGGAGCGAATGCAGTGACAGCTGTTCCAGTGTGGGAGCATGGATGCATGGATGGCAGGATGGCAGGAAGCCGGAGCGGAACAGGAATGACGTGCAACACAGCAGGTCGGACAGGTAGTCAGGGGCGAGGGGTGTGGCTTGTGGTTGTACGAGAGACGTCTGAGCCTTGAGGGGACTCCAGAGTCCATACACACGTGACACAGACTACGGTGCCCGTGCGTCCAGATGGGGTTGCAGGATGCGGCCGTTGTCGCACGAGAGCTGCAGACGTCGGGTCGGTCGGTCGGCACTATGTAGGTATGTACTGTGTAAGTACATGTAAGTACATGTATGTACATGTACTATGCATGCACTGTACAGTAACGTACTCGGCTGGTCGCGGTGCAGGCTGCAGCAGTGCAGCCGTGGCTGGGCCGGCCAATGGCAGCGCGGACGATAGTGACCGCTACGCATCCCTGCGTACCATGTACAGTAGTAAAGGACTAGCTATGTATGTAGTATGGGCCATGTACTACCGGTAGCCATGTCCACCGTGCCGGCTCTCGTTGAATGCATGCACCACTGAGCAGGCTGCAGACGCCCAAGGCCCCGTAATTGCTTCCCCCAAAGGCCGCCCATGGTGGAAGCTAAATCCCGCTGATCCCTCGGCGCCATGCCAATGCGTGCCACTGCCTGTACTGTACCGTGCAGTCTGTACTCTGTCCCCTCACCACTACCGTACCGCTGCTGCTGTCCATAATTGGCATCTGCTCGCGCCGTGTCCCCAGCACCTAGGTACATACATAGCTACCTACCTATCTCGAGGCATCTCGCGTGGCCTCGTCAACCCACACCTCTTCCGTCCCCGTGCGAGCCCGCCACTGCTTGCGGCCACACACCACCACCCGCCCGCTGCCACACTGACTGCTGCGACACTGCTCCCCCCTCCATCCTCACCACGCGACGTCGCCACCGCCCCGGCCGTCTGAGACCTGGGCACCCGTGCCTGGCCATTGTCTGCACCCTCACCACTCACAGCCGCCGCCGCCGCCACCTCACCACGCCTTGACTACACCACCCGCGTCAGCTGAGCATCTCGTATCGACCCACCACCATGAACTTGTCGTGATCCCGCCCGCGCAAACATGGACTTTACGGTAAGCAGACGCGCGCCTGCCTGCTACGCCACGGCCGGCACCCGTTCTTCCTCCCGCTTCTCCCGCTCCTCCCTCCTCCCTCCCTCCTCCCCTCCTCCCCTCCTCCGTCCACTTCACCCGCAACCGCCTCTGACCATGACGTGCCCAGATCTCGCTCGCACACTTCTGCGAGGTCCACGGTCCCACCTCCATCATCTGCACCGAAGCCTCCACCTCGCCCTGCGGCTCCTGCAACCCCTGCGTCACCCCGCCCTCGGAAGACCACCATCTGCTCTATGCCTGCAATGGCCTGTATGACCAGCCGGCCTCGCTGAAGCTCAACGCCCGCATCCCACACCTCACCTCCCCGTTCGAGACCCCCCCCGACCAGCCCACGCTCGCCCACGCACAACCCATACTTCCCCAGTTTCCCCTCGTCCACCTCGAGTAGTTTTGGGGGGGCGCAGACCGAGCACCACCTTCGACTCGGACTCGGACACGTGCGAGAACTGCCAGATGGTGGTCCCCAAGAAATACAGCGACCGCATCCCAAACGGCGCCCCAGGCAGCCCCTCCAAAGACGGCCGCCGACGCAACGGCAGCCCCGTTCTCCGCACTTCGCAGAACTACCCCGTCCGCAGACCAGCAGCACGAGACGCCGCCTCCAGCACCGACTCGTCCGATGCCTCGGACACGGAGCAGTCCACCTCGTTCGACTCGGTGCCTGCCTCGCCCATGCTGCTCACGCGCCCCGTACACACACACACCCTCAACTACATCTCCAGTAGCCAGCCCCAGTCGCCCACCACCTACTCTTCGCTACGCCGCACCTGCATCCGAGCGCTGTCCACAGAGGTCCTCCCGCTTGGCAAGTCCTCTGGACCCCTCCAGTTCGGCGACAATGTCGCTGGTTACACAATTGCCTACGTCTTCCGTCTGCAGGACCCGCGAGCCCGTGGTTCTAAGCGCACCTACGCCCTCATCGCAATGGCGGGACGCGATGGCCGAAGAGCCACCAAGGCCTTTGTCAAGATTACCGCAGCTTTCGAGGACATTGCCAATCGCATAGTAGCCATGGCCGAGAGAGTCCTCGACCGCGAAAGCGCCGCATCCCACGTCCTTTCACGCCCAACGACGGCGATCCCAAGCACGCCTCCTTTTGGGGCATCGGCTCCGTCCTTGCACCCCATGATCATGTCGCCTCAGAAAGATGGCGTCTTCTCGTCGGCGGCAAGTTCTCCGACCCGCAACATCACCCCGGTGTCCTCGTTCCTGTCCGCCAAAAAGGTGGATCCCGACGGCTTTCCTCGCATTTCACGAGATGTTATGCGGGCGAAGAGCTTGACCGAGATTGTCGGCCAAGAGAACTTCTTCGTCGAGCTCCACGGACTTTTCTGCGGATTGCTCCATAATCTCATCAAGCAGTACGGATGATGCGTAATACGTTAGCTATGCGTTCTTCTCGTTGATGACTATATTTTGTATCTCTTTCATCGTTTTTATTATTGTCTTGCGATTCAGCGATTCTCTGGGTCATTTTGTTGCAATCAAGCAACGGCGTTGGAGGCTGTTTTGACAATTCGAGTTTGTGGTCACGATAGATTTTACACGTTACAGCTTAACCAGCTCTATGCGTAGTGCGAGATACCCTGGCATGCACTTATTTCTGCCCCAGAACGGCACGGTTGAAGGGATGTGTATGACCCTGGGTGGAAATCGACGGAAAGCCGATGAGTGTTGTAGGAACATGCACGATAATCACGGTCGAGGTAGCAGAATTAGCAGCATCCGGCAAGGATCAGATATTTACAAGTATCATACATTTATTTGTCTACTATGGGTGTCTATTCGTGTCATGTCATGTCTCGTGCTTGACGATTCAACGTGCACGAGTGACGGGTGGTGACTCGTGGAGAGAAGATTACTTGCAGCACAGGTGCCTCCCGTGCCTCCCTACATAGGCAGGTACATGTAGGTATCTACGCAACATCCCCCCAACCCAACATCCTCACCACATACATCATTACCTACCAACAGTACAGTACACAGTACAGTTCGCACCAGTCTTAAGCTCCACAGCCAAGCCTTGCCAATCCCCCCCCCCCAGCATCCCTTTCCCGCAAACCCTATCCCCGACTTCCAACGTCCCCCCACACCCATCACCACCCGGCTTCCCACAAACCACAAACTAAGGTAGGCAGGTAGCCAAACAAAACACACTACACACACTACACACACTACACACACTACACACACTACACACACTACACACACTACACACACTACACACACTACACACACTACACACACTACACACACTACACACACACACACACACTTTCTCTCTCTCTCTCAATTCTCACCATTCCCCGATCCCCGACCCCCGCCCCCGATCCCAGCGCCAGGTATTGCGTAATCTCCAGCGCCCGCGCCCGCGCCCGCGCCTGCGTCATTCGAGAACGTCGATGGGTATGAGCATATGGTGAGAAAAAAAATGCAGGGATCTGGGGCACAGGGGGAGACGGAGGCGGAGGCGGAGGGGGGGTATGACGTCATACGTATCTGAGGCTGCACGCGCCGTAGCGTTACGTGTACAGTACACATGTAGGACGCGCGGGAGGGGGAAGGATGGCGGATGATGGATGACGGATGAGGGGTGGGTGCTTACACAGTAGGTTTTTGGGAGCGGGGGTGTGGAAATGAAGATGGCGGGGACGGGGACGGGGGGAATGATGGGAGTGTGTCTCTGCGACACGAAAAAAAAAACACCATGTCATACTCATCAATCGAAGCACGCTACCTACCAGTAGCTCCCCGCGTCGCCCTACCTACCTGCACTTGCTGCCAAAAAAAAAGCCACGTTTCGTGTCATTGACGAGTACACACACATACACACACATATACAGCGCGACACACACATACAAACAGCGGTGGCGAAAGAGCCCAATATGTACGCGTAGTAGATACCTAGGTATGCGAGAATCGAGACGGCACGGTGGGCGCTGTACCCGCGACAAACCTCTCCGTGTATGAAAAGGGGTAATGGTGACGGATACAAAATCATGCATGTTGCAATGTATGTATATCTGCAGCAAGCTGTGTTCCTACGCAACACACATCTCCAAGGATATTGTGTCTCGCGTGGTAGTGGTAGAGAGTGTATGTATGTACATCTACCTGTAGCTACATGTACATGTACATGGACCTTACCTTGACCCGTCTACTCCCACTCCCACAGCCACAGCCACGCACGCACGCACTCACACCACGACTCACAGCCTTAAACAAAAACCCTGCGTCCTGCGTCCTCCGACACCGTGTGCGCTGCACTCGCAATGTGCGCCCGGACCTCGTCCGCTGCTGCTTCCACCTCTATATCACCCTCTACCGCGCCTCGAGTACCTACTACCTCCACACCTACCCCGTGTTACACGCACACGCACACGCACAAACACAAACACACTTTCCAGCGTGAAACGCATATGCACCCGGCTCCGGGAGAAATGGTACCGCGCGCGGCCCTACGTCGAGAGGATGAATGGCACGATTGTGCCGTTGGCGCATCGTGGGTGGGAGGGCGAGATGAGGGGGGAGTGAGGGGAGGGGGTAGAATGGTGGGGATGTGTGTATATAGGTAGGTAGGTAGGGGAGGGGAAGGAAGTGGAATTGGAGCAGGACGTGGAGATAGGGATGAGAAATGAGAAATGAGAGGAAAGAAAAATGAGTGAGAATGAGAATGAGAAAGTGAAATGCAAGATATGTTTCATTATACCAATACGAATTACCCGTTCAGAATCAGGGGATTCATATTCGTCCTTTGCGCTCTGGGGGGTATCAATCCTCTTCTTCCTCTTCGCCCTCTTCTCTTCTTCCACCTCCACCGTCCACCGCCGCGCATCCCTCGTCCATCCTTCCCTTTGGTGCTCTAGTTGGAGTACTTTGGATTCACCTTCTTGCCCGTGAGCTTCTCGTACGCTTTGCGCATGCCGTCCGTCTAAGATTGACACGCAGACCGCAGTTAGCGAAAACAGGATCCCCGCTTGAAGCACCACACCCGCCTTGTGGGAAAGGGGGCTGCAGGGGGAAGAGAAGGGAGACGTACGATTTTCTCGCTCATGGCGCGGTTGCCGGCGATTTTCTGGCCCTGCGCGCCGCCGAATTTCTTGGCGCCGGCGTTGAAGGCTTTGTCGAGGTAGTCTTGGTTGCCGGCGGGGGCGGTGGTGGTGTTTGGGTTGTTCATGTTGGAGACGGGTGGGTGTGGGTTGGATTTGCGGTGGTCGGGCGATGTGGAAAGTGTGAGACTTGGTAGGTGGGTAGGTGGGTAGGTAGTTTGGGGATAAGGAATGACGTGAGGCGCGTATGAACAGCTTTTATATCAATTTTGATTTTTTCCGCTTTCTCTCACTCTCTCTCTCTTTGGCTGCGACATCTCCTAGCGCTTTTGCTGCTTTGTCTGCGCGGATCCCTAGGCTACCTTGCTTCACCTGGCCTTACCTTACCGCATCGGACCTTGTCCACTCCACCACCTTCATGCACACACACCAATTGCAGCGCCGCGTTTCCTGCACAGCCGCAGCTCAGCCACGCTCACCACGCTGCTGTCGTGCTGAAGGCAGTTCTAGACTGTGGAAGTGGCTGCATGTGTTCATTTGATATTAGCGACATGCGCGAATCATGGCGCTGCAATCTCGCTGTCTGCTTTCTTTGATTTGCGACCCGCGCGGATCAAGCTCAGCTCGAGGGATTGAGAAGAACTTGGCTTTCGGTAAGAAAGCTTGGCTTGAGGAATGTGGAACTCTGCACGCGAGGCGGTGAGAAGGGGGTTCTGTCTCCTGGCTGAGGCGACACAATGTGATAGCGAGAACATGCTATGCTGTATCTAGGTGTTTAATGTTCGTTTGTTGTTCAAAGGTTTTTGTGGTTGCAATGCATGTGGAATGTATGACGTCATCTAAACGACGTATCTTTCCCTGTCCTAGACGAGCTGATTGAAATTTGGTACACATTGACACAGATCGAGTCACTGGAGGCATAAATGTGAGAGAGAGGAGAGAATCAGACTCGAGAGTTTTCTAGTTCGGGTAGTTACCACGTTTGTTTTTGAATTCGCCATCTTATTGAAGAGAAGGCTGCTTTTTGCTCGGGTGTTGTGCATACGAAACGGAATTATGCCGCCACAGTCTTGTATTCATAGACCGTGCTAGAAAGGGTTACAGTAATTGAAGCATACACGAAGCTGCAAGAAAGAAGTCGAGGGGTTTTGCATATCGGGGGTGTCAGTCTCTGTTTGTAAGATCAAACAACGCTGCTTGCTTACAACTGTGTTTCCCCAGGATCATACAATTATCTAGCAATACACGCAAGTCGATCATGCGCGAGTCCTTACATGTTCACATTGCCTGAAATACGACACCGACGCTACCCTCTGTTAAATGCAGCAGGACGACTGATTGGAAGGGTCCCTCGAGGCATCCAAAAAAAAAGTGGCAGACCAGCGCAGAAGCGGGGCACTTCATACACACTCAGCGCTCATCGTGTCTCTCCGCGCGGGGCAGTCACCAAGCCTCGATACTTCTCGCGCCGCTCCCGACAAACCGCCCAATCCTCCTCATGCACAGACTGGAATGATGTTTTTTTTACACTGTCAGTCTAAAAGTCATGCGCAACGACGACCTCACAACACCCGGCTTTCCCGCCACCGCATCAGCACAAGTCGCCACTCCACCGCCCGCCCGCCCGCACATACGCACACACAATGCGCACCACCTGGCACCCACCCAGAACCCTGCACCAAAGCCCCCCTTCGTCTAGCGTACGCACGCGCCACGCCCACACACCGTCCCACAGTATCTTTGTTCCCTTCTATATTCCCCATAATTACCAAACCTGCTTGTGCAGTGCGAGGATTTGTACGAACTCATTTCTTGCCTTTTACCAGAAGTGACCGCGAGTCCCGCACAACACTGCACTTACTTAATCTTTGGAAACATTTCTGTACCGCAGGGGTTCGAAACTCTGTTTTTGCAAAAATTTCTCTTTTCTCTTTTGGTGTCTTCGTTTTTTTTATATTTTATTTACGTGGAAACAGTGATGGCGAATATAGATTGCTCTTTCTTACAACACACCGCGACTGCAATGGTTCCCGATACTCTCTCTACAGCTAGTGTTAGAAGACCTCCACAAATCACTGCTACCTAGCACTTCATCTTGATTCCCCTCCTCTTCTCCGCCTCCCGCCACTCAAACATGAACTGCACACCCGTGAACAAGGCCACACACGCCGTCAGCAGAAACGCCCAGCCGCTCCAGCTTCCCCCAATCACGGCAATCATGTCTTTCAATCCATCGATACCCAGTGCAAAGCCCACGAGATTCGCCACCATCAGCAGCAGAATCTCCCCAACGGCGCCAACACCGCACAGCCACCGATACGCATCCGGGCTATCCCTCCACTTCTTCGCAGGGAAGATGTAGCCCGCCACAATCTCCGGCAAAACGAACAGCGTGACCAGCCACCCCCACATAAGCAGTCGGAGCTGAATGTCATGCCAAATCGCAATGAAGGTGAACACGGCCAGATAGTTGGCCACGGCGCGGACATTGCCCTGCGCCTTGCCTCCGAGGGGAATGTACAAGTACCGCAGACTCCACTTGTTGAAGCTGCGATGCCACCCGCGCCAAAACTGCATCACGCTGTAGTTGTCCGACATGCAGCGCACCATGTTCTCCGGCGGATCGATGCCATCGAGCAGCGACCAGAGGCGGAAGAACCGCCACGGAATCAGCAGCTTCAGCCAAATGTGCTTGAGGTTGAAGAAGCCGAGCATGCTGAGCTGCGCCGGCGTGTACGCTGCCCAGGCGGGTTTGGCGTGGAAGATGGCGACCATGTACATGTAGTGGATCATGACTTCCATGGTGAGCAGGACAACGGCGAAGCGGATGAGGTACATGGTTGTGCGTTTGGGAGTGATGCTGTGGGGGCGGAAGCGTGACTGCGAGATGTAGTCGTTGAAGGTTAGGATGGGTCCTGCGAGGTAGAGCGGAGAGTACATGGTATAGGCGAAGTAGTTGCGGAAGGAGAAGTCAGTGGGTTTCGCGGGGAGGGAGACGCGGTCGCGCTCGGAAAGGTTGGAGGGGTCGAGTTGTTTCTTCTTGAGGTTATTAGCTTGATCGTTGGACAGGGTGGGGGAGCGCGCACTTCCAGAGAGTTGCTGGTCCGCGCGCTGAGACTCCAGTAGTAGTCGAGATTGAAGCTGATGAGACGAAGGATGGTAAAATTGAACAGAACGTCCCAACGAGGGATCAATCCTCCATAGCTGTCGAGCGTGTGGCCGAGAGTGTAGCCTGATTGATCCTTTTCAGATGCCGGACTCGACAGGAAAGTGCCGAGTATAGCGGCATAAGAGTAGCCATGATAGAGATCGTTGGCGAATAGCGTGCCGACATTGAATATCCACGTGGCAGCAGGCACGTAAGATGGGGAGACTTTTGTGGCAATGCAGTAGTTTGCATACAATATGATGACGATCTTGAGAGTGGAGAACCCATGAAGAGCAACAAGGAAGAGGACGGCAAAGATCACGTCGAAAGAGATGCGCTGATTGAGTCGAGCATCTGCAGCGGCCGAGGGAGTCAAGCCCATGGTGAGACGTCCATTTCCAGTGGATGGCCGTATTTGAGTGTACGTGTTTGCTCTCCAGAACGAGTCATATGCTCTTCGGAGTATTGGATGAAGCAGCACGACAACGAATAGGTAGGGTATGTTTTGCCGAAAACCTGAGTATTGCGCGTCCGTATTGTCCTGCATGATGAGCAGCTGCCATACAACAGGGATTGCAACCACATACCACTTTTCGTCCGGGAACCCAGCCATCAGATAACAGATGGGAGTACTCTGGGTAGTTGGGGTGCGTTGCTGCACCATGTCAGTATGGTCTCATCCCTCTCCATGGACATTGACCTACGCTGCGACACATCGAGGACAGCCTTGAACATGAATATCACGCTCAGTGCTATTGACACGTAGTAGAAATAGAATTCGGGTGTGTTCCATCGTGGAGGCGGCACACCATTGCCAGAATCGCCGCTCTTTCCCTTGCCATGCTGAACTGGAACAGGCCCGACAGGATCGAGTTGCGCATCTCGCAAGGCTTCATTGGGCGGTGCGGTGGCAGGGACAATGAAGCGGGTATCGAGAGTGTCCAAGGAATACAGCTGGCGCACGAAGCTGAGGGCCATGATGTTCCCCAGACTATCTCTTCATTATCCAGACTCTCGGTCCCTCGACGAAAGCATGCGGCGGCGGTCGCTGGCGAAGCGTGGGGTAGGGGCGGGAGTGAAGGAGCTCCGCAGAGCTTCAACACAGATTCGAGGTTCGCGTCTTTGCGACAGTCGCTCCCACACCAACCCTGCAGCTGCCACAACGCGCTTCACCGCACTCGGTCACGTACGGCTACGCGTCAATTGCCCGGGGCAATAATCCCAGACCTACGGCGACCGGTCTGCGCACTGCCACAGCTGCGTCCCAATGAACATCCCAAACTCGTCTACCGCACCGGCTGCGGGCGAGTACGCCGGAGGTGACTACGGACTCCAACCATGGATGGACGCGCGCGCACTAACCGCTGTCCATAGATGAGGTGTCCGCGATCGTGCTGGACCCCGGCTACTCGACGGTCCGCGCTGGATTCGCCGGCGAAGACGTGCCCAAGTCCGTATGCCCTTCCTTCTACGGCCAGGACGAGTCTGGGAAACACCTGTTCGGCGAAAACGCAGTCCATGCACCGCTCGGCGGGCTTGAGATCAAGAACTACTGGGGCGCAGACGGCATTGTGGAGGACTGGGACACCGCGGCCCGGCTGTGGGAGTATGCCATCACAAGCAGATTGACCGGCGCGAAGCCAGGCGATCCTACCAAGAATGGGCTGAACGACGGCAATGGCGAGAACGGCGAGGCCATGGACGTGGATGTCGAGGCAACAGAAAACAACGAGAAGCCACTGGACGACAGCCCGTTGCTTGTCACCGAGCCCGGCTGGAACAGCGCAAAAGCACGGGAAAAGTACATTGAAATCGCAATGGAGGACTGGGGCGCGCCAGCCTTCTTCCTGCAGAAGACCGGTGTGCTCGCAGCTTTCGCCTCTGGCAAAGCCACGGGCATCATCATCGACGTAGGCGCATCGCACACCTCTGTCACGCCCGTACTCGACGGCATGGTCCTCCGCAAGGGAGTGCAAAAGTCTCCGCTAGCAGGCAACTTTGTCTCGTCGCAAATCCGCCAAATCTTCAAATCCTCGACGCCCGAAATCCCCCTGACACCGCACTACCTCGTCGCCTCCAAAACCCCAGTCGACGCCGGCAGCCCCGCCAACGCAGCCTACAAGTCGTTTGACAACATCTCCATCACCCCCTCCTTCCGCGCCTACGAAGAAGAACGCATCCTCACCGAATTCAAAGAGTCCGTCGTCGAAGTCTGGCCCGGCCCCGGCCGCTTCAGCAACGGCACCAACGAAGAAATCGCCCGCAACACGCCCGGCCGCCCCTTTGAACTGCCAGACGGCTACAACCAAGTCTTCACCGCCGACCGCTTCCGCGCCGCCGAAGCCCTCTTCGACGCCTCCGCCGCCCTGCCCACCCCATCCACCCCGCAGAAACCAAAAGACGACCTCACCATCCCGCGCCTCGTCCAGGCCGCCGTCCAGCACGTCGACGCCGACCAGCGGCCCCTCCTGCTCTCCAACATCATCGTCACCGGCGGCAGCACCCTACTCTACAAATTCAACGACCGCCTCAACTACGAAATCAACGCAATCTACCCCAGCACCCGCAACAAACTCATCGCCCCCGGCAGCGTCGTCGAGCGCAAATACGCGGCCTGGATCGGAGGCAGCATCCTCGCTAGCTTGGGCAGCTTCCACCAGCTGTGGATTAGTCGCAAGGAGTATGAGGAGCATGGCGCGGGGATTGTGGAGAAGAGGTGTAGGTAGAGTGGGAGTGACGTGTTAGGGGCATCTGTCTGCTGAAGGAGAAGGACAGATGTGTGGGGGGAAGGGAGGGGAGGAGGTGGTGTTTTTTTTTACGTCGGCGTTTCTGCCTCGTGACATCGCCATTTAAGTATGCGAAAAGCAGTCATGTGGGTGAGTGTGTGTGTCGGACGAGTTCCATGGAGTAAAATCGAGTCAACATATATCATATACAATGGTAGTATGTGTGGTCTTGTAGCAAGTGATTCGTAATCATGATTGAGTCGTATAGTTCTATCACATTGGCTATGCCAGATCCAGAGTGGACCTACCAGGCCTTGGTACATGTCTTTCATGCCTGTATGCCGCTACTACCTCCTCCTCTCAAACGATGCCACCTCATGAATCTATATCCATGGTCTCCGCAACCGCTGTAACGCTCTCATCCTTGAGCTCGTGCACTGTAACGTACTTGCTGATCTGCTCCTTGGTGATGATCTTCTCGTTGAGCACCGCCGTCGTGCCCCTCGGGAAGCGGTAGTTGCGCTGCTTCGGTTGCCTCGTGTTGGGTGTCTTGTAGTTGCGCATTAGCGTCGTCTTCTCCTGTGTGATGACGGCCACATCGACGTTGCTTCCCGATCCCAGATCGTTCCAGATACCGGCCTCGATCGCGTTGGCGCATAGTGTGACGGCTTCGTCGCGTGTCAGCTCCGGCTTCCACTGTGTCTCAAAGACCGACATGGCGGCCAGCGAGCCGGAGCCCATGGTCACGTAGGGCAGCTTGTCGGTGGAGCCGTGGGCGTGGACAGTGAAGAGGTGTGAGCCTGTGGGATCGCAGCCAGCAACAACAAGGTACGCGCCAATGTGGCCCTGGTGGCGGAACAGATGTTGCTTGAGCATGGTCATGCAAGTAACGACGCGAGGCTTGCGGCCGGTGGAGAGGGCGTGTAATTCGAGGTTGGAGGAGATGATGGCGGTGGTGAACTCGGTATCGGCAGCCGTACCGGCACCTGCACACCAAATCTGTGAGGAAATGTAGTGGAGCTTCTCGCAGTTCTAAAGACATCAAGCCATGTCAGATGCATGTTCCACGAGGTCCCCATACTCGAGGCGGGGAGGGGGGAATGCATAGGCGCATCGTACCTTGTCTGCTACTATGGGCCCGCTGGTGGCACGTGTATCTGCAGCAATCACGACACCACCGTCGAACAGGCATCCAACAATGGTGGTTCCTGTGCTTGTCGCCTTGGGCAGCGGGAGACCCTGGGCATGGAGAGCGACATTGCGGTTGTGGTTGGAGAAGTCGAAGCCGCCCATTTTCGCGATGTGGTCCTCAGGATGCGTTATCTACGGTTTTGGGGCGCAAAGGCGTTGTTGCTTTGTGTGTTTAATGTGGTCGAGGAATACGTGAAGGCGGCGATGGTGTGGTGGTGTTGCGTAGTCAAGCTGTCGGCCTGGAGAGCTCGAATGTCTTGGCACGCGCGGGCCTCAGCTAGCTCCCAGAGCTCGGAACTTTCTTGGGGAAACAACAAAGATCGCGACAACCGGGGGATCGCATACCGTTTGTTTTGCTACCCCAGTGCGCCAGACACCTGCGGCCAATACACTTGGACGAGGTTCAACAATCTCCCTGCGCAAGTCGTTGCGACTACCTACACGCTCGTTTTCCGCCTCGACCGGTCGCGCTTGTCCTCCGATGACATAGAGGAGCGCAAGTCGCAAGACATCACGACGTAGCCCACGGCTAGAAATCACGTGCACAAGGCCCTCACAGGCACCCAACATGTCTGTGAACACTTCGCCGCCGGCGGAATCAGGCTCAGAAGTTCATGAGATCGAGACGGAGGTGAGTGCAGCTGGAGCCTGCCGCCGGAGACCACAAGCTAACAGTGCGCTCCAGCATCTGGGATTCAAGGTCCTCAGCCAGGGAAAAGAGGGCCCAAAGAAGGTCAAGATCCTCCCCGAGCCATGGCCGACCAACAGCGTGCCGCCCGCCTCGGCAACTCTACTCTCCATCGCCTCTAAGCCCGGGTTGCTCGCAGCTGCTGGCCCCCGTAGCCTCGTCGTCACCTCCACGGAGGGTGTTCGCAAAGCATTTCAATCTCCCATCGAGTCGGAATCGGGGGATCGCGATGTGGACGTCGTCTCAAGCTTCACCCCCGACATCACGATTCATGGAGTTCCGACATTGCGCCATGTTGCCTTTTCCAACGACGGCGAGTTTTTGGTCATATCCAGTGAAGACCAAGGACGACTGGCCGTCTTCGATGTTGAATTGATGGTGAAACAGGGCAAAAAAGACGCTACATCACAAATCGAGACCGATGGCATTCCCCTCCGCGCCCTCGTACCGAATCCTGCATCTGAATTTGCCCACTACTTCGCCGCCGTCTATGACAATGGTAAGCTGGTCATCGTCAACGTTGCTGACAACAATGTCAAAGTCATCAGAGATGAGGGTGTGACCAGCGTCGACTGGAGCGCTCGTGGGAAGGCTGTTGTAGCTGGGCTACAGGATGGGTCGTCTGGCATATATATGACTGAAGGAATTTTACGGGGAGTCATCCCTCGCCCTCCGGAATTGGACGACAGTTACACCGTGGCTGCCGTAACCTGGCTGGACCAGAACGAATTCTTCTTGGTGCATAGCGTCCGAGAACAGAACTCGGAAGATGCACAGGAAAACAAGTACCATATCGTCAAGAGCACCAAGGGATGGGCATCGCATACGTATCATGCGGTGTCCTACGATACGCTGTGGGCCTCCTCAGACATACCGCGGCGGGCATTGCCACCACGCTTCTCCGTCACGCGATTGCGCCATTGGAAACCAGATCTCAACGACATGCTTGTGATTACGAGCTCGCACACCGATGCAATCGCGGTATTTGCATCAACGAGCAGTAAGATCTCCCCTGATCAGGAGGTTACAGATCAATTGATGCTGGTTGGTATCGACGATGCCAAGAAAGCCGCAGTTCCACGCACAGTGTATGGCGAAGACATGGATAGTGTATTCATCGGTGAAGCTCTTGATTTGTCCAGCAAGGAGAAAATATTGAGACCTATTCCAGCGTTGGAAGAGATTAACGAGGCACCGTGGCCTTTGCCAGCCTACATGGCACTAACTCACGAAGGTGTACTGGCAGCATGGTGGATAGTGTGGAACAGGTCGATCGAAGCAGGTGAACGCTACCCTGGTCTCATTGTTGGCAGTGAAAACCAACAGTCTGAGACACCAGCCGCCACACCCTCAAAGCCGAATCCATTCGCTACCTCACAGACACCTACTGCCTTTGGTCAATCAGCATCCACAACCCCATCAACTGGTGCTTTTGGTAAACCAACTGCTACCTTTGGAAGCGCTGGCTTTAGTTCACCTACGCCTGCTCTCATGAGACCGACTCCTCCAGGTTTCGGCACGCCCGGATTTGGTGCTGCAGCTTCTAACTTACCAGCACCAACTTTTGGGAAACCTGCCCAACCTGCCTTTGGCGCTCCCTCCTCGATGGGCAAGCCAGCACAGCCTGTTTTTGGAGCTGCAGCCACCATAGCCAGCCCTGCTCAGCCTGCTTTTGGAGCTGCGTCAACCATAGCCAGCCCTGCTCAGCCTGCTTTTGGAACTGCGTCCACCATAGGTAAGCCTACTCAACCCGCATTTGGTTCAGCCTCCGCAGTAGGCTCGACAGTAGGCGCCACTTTTGGGTCAACCGGAGGGTTCGGAAAAGCATCGCCGTGGGGAACATCACCGCAGACATCGCAAACGCAAACAAGCCCATTCTCAGCCGCTGCTGGGGGAACCTCTGGATTCGCCAAATTTGGCCAGACCACAGGTACCTCCGCCTTCTCCAGTTTCGGTAGCACTCATGGCAGCAGTCAATCGGGCTTTGGTGGTCTCGGCCAAGGCCAGCAGAACGCCGGCTTCGGAAGCCTGAAAGCGGAGCCGAGCTTTGGCTCGACAGTGACTGTTGATTCTGGTGTTGGCTCAACGTTGCCCTCATGGGCAAACACGCCTACACAGGGCAGCGGGGGTATCTTTGGTCAGACCACCAAATCGTCATTCAACACATCGTCATTTGAATCCAAGCAATCCGATACGAGCGAGTTGGACGATGCGGATAGACGGAAGAGAGATGAGGCAACGCCGACACCCCAGGTGCCACCACCACAAAAGTCTGAAGGTCTTTTCGGGCTTGCTGGTGGATTCAAGCTTGGGACCACTTTCTCCAGTGACGGTACTGCTAAGGATGACCCCGCCAAGCCCGCGGCTCCAGCCAGTGGATCGTTCTTTAGCAGTGATTTCGCCAATACTCTTGGAAAATTGAGCACCAAGCCTCCTGCGACACCACTGAAGGAAAGTCCCGAAGATGCGTCGACGACCCCGGCATCACAACCCAAACAGACATCATTCTTCCCAAGTACAACACCAGCAAAGGATAGCGCCACTCCCAAAGCAGTCCCGCCAACCAAGGAGATATCGGCACCAAGCAACGATGCACCACTCCCACCAGACTTCACAACGCACAAGCCACCAACGACGGATGATGCACCTCTGCCACCGGACTTTGTTACTTCAAAACCAAAGCAGCCTGCTGATGATGATCTTCCGCCTCTAGCTGGCAGTCCGCCAATCAAGGTAGAGGCTCCAAGCTCGGAGGTCGATCTATCACCAAGCGATGATGAGGATGATGATGAAACCTTCTCAGAGGAAGACGAAGAAGAGGAAGGTGAGGAAGAGGTTGAGGAGTCCTCGCTGACAGACGCTACGCCGCAATCAAAACCTGTAAAGACCAGCTGGACTTTGCAAGACAGCGCGAATCCAGCCCGTGTGTTTCCCCCAGCACCTACGCCTCCTACCACCAAGTCTGGAGCGACCTCTCATTCTGGTCGTAGCGCATCACCTGCGCAGTCGCTGTTTGGCCAGGTCTCGAAGCCCGCAAGTGCTAAGCCATCTTTTGGCAGTGCAGGCTTGTTTGGCACGCAAGCATCGAAGGGACCTTCGATTTTCAGTCAGGCCAATAAGCCAATCTCGTCTCCCAAGCTAAGCTTTCTTCCCCCTGCAAGCCAAGCACAAGAGACTCTGCGCTCTCCAAGTCCGGTCCGTTCGTCGTCGGCTGCTTCACGTGTACGCAGGGATCCCGCGTTTACCCCTGGGGTCCCCTTGAGCACTTCACTTCAGCAATCGAAGCCACCTACACCACAACCACAGATTTCCGATCTGCAAGATGAGGAGGATGAGCGCATGCGTGAACAGCTTGCCCAGCCCATTGAGCCAAGCCGAAGTTTAGACGAATTTGTTGCATATCAGAATTACACAGGCAAGCCCGCAGGAAAAACAGGTCATGCAGCTCAGATTGAGACCATCTACAGGGATATAAACGGCATGGTTGATGCGCTTGGCTGGAATGCTCGGTCGATCAAGTCGTTCACACAATTTCACAAGCAGCCTCAATCCGGTCACAAGGTTGATCGACGAGTGCTAGATGATGTTGAAGATGAGGGCCCTGAAGGTTCTTGGTTTGAAAAGTTCTCACTCTGCGAAATTGGGGCCCTAAAAGAGCTCGAAGAGGAGCTGGAGCAAGTGCTTGATGCTGGCCGGGTCCAGGATGTTCTCGACAAGCTCCAGCAGCTGGCTCGGTTGTTGCGCGAGAAAGCTAAGTTTATGACTCGCCTCAACGACATACGTCGCCAGATTATCAATCGTAGAGATCCAGAAAAGACAGAAGCACTACGAAAAGCTCCGTTGCCTAAAGAGCTTGCGGACGGTCAGAAGGCTCTGCGACACAACTATGCTCGCTTGTTGACATCACTAAGCAAGGCCGAAGATGCAATCATCTCTCTCAGGTCAGGCATCGCATCTCATAACGCACAGAACGGCAAGACTGGCACCATACCAACTATGGATGCTGTGAGACGGACCTGTCTCAAGTTGGCGAACATGGCAGAAACCAAGAACAACGACATCGTCCTCCTCGAGGCGCAAATGAAGAGGATTGGTCTGGGTGAACCGACTCGTTCTTCATCATCGCCGTCTGGGCCTGTTGGCACGCCACGACGTGCCCGCACAAGCATGCGTAACAGCATTGCCGACACGCCCTTCGCTACGCCGCCAACGAATCGTAGCACGATGAGCTTAAAAGAACTGAATCGCCGTGCTCTGACTCCTGACGTCGATGCCACCCCGACTCCCAGCAAAGGATACGGTCTCTTCTACACGCCCGAAGGCAGTCCCACGCCAACGAATGAGCTTGCTCGTACAGGCGAATTGGTCGAAGAGCACCTGGATAGTCTTCGCGAGACCGCTCGCCGCAGGAAACAAGTCGCTGCCGGTCTCAAGAAAGCGCTGATTGCACGTGGAGTCAAGACTACGAAGGTTATTTGAAAACACTATGTATGATGTGCATTGGATATGAATTTTTGTACAGTAGGAGGGGCGTTGAGACGTGTTTTGCATAATTTGCATGGAATGAGTGTGGAATTGCGTATGGATTTAGCGTTGAGCGAGCATAGTATAGTGTATCAAAAGCACGTATAATACGGAGAGCAGTTGTCAATTAGTCCCTCGCTCAGGTTTAAACGGCGACCTATGTCGAGTCCCTCCCAAATTGTCCCTACGTGACTTGAGATTGGGGCTGGTTAACTTAAACTAAACTATGTGCTTGATGTGATTACTTTATAGTCATTCCCTAAGAGAACGAATTTTGTTCCATTCCAATATGGAATAATCCTTCTTATTCTCACGTTTTTCTATCGTTTTCACAAATTTTTGTTCCTCATTGTCCAGTAACCAGTTAACACAAGTGACAAGGTACATAAATTGATCTATAGTATTTTAAATTAGATGAAATTTCTCTTTAGGTTAGAGTAGTATAAGAGTAGGTTTCTAGCAGCTATTACGTTGGCCGGCTAGAGCAAATCAAGTAAGAGGTCCCTACTAGTATATATAATACTCTACATAATATCTTACTTAGGATCCTATGTTATTTTCGATCTGGGGAGGTATATACATACGTTACCTAGAGCCTAACAAAGGTTGTTATACAAATGTTATCGTTCGCGTGAAGCTCAGGGGTTTTAAGATTAATAAAGTATTTTCTTAACTACGGCACTTGTGTCTAGAGTTGTGCATTCCCATCGCGATTGGCCCACTTGCGTACACCGTTAGTTAACATTAGTGCGTTTACTGTTATATAGGGCCTGTATAAACCCACTTCGTGATTACAGTAATAATAGGTCTACAGCTTGACGCTCCCTTGAACTGATGTTGCTGGTTTGTGACCCTAACACACACCTCAATCTCTCATTCACCTCTGCTCTCTGCACGCTTGGCGAGCGCACGGATCATTACACACATGTGATATATACAATAGGTAGCCTCTGCAGTCAGAGACTCACGTAAGATGACAACTTCTCTACCTATTCTACAGATGTCTATAAGATATGGCTCCCGCAGTACCTGATCAAGACCATTACGTCGTTCTCGAGGTTTGCACAAATGCGTCCTTTGCGGAAATCAGAGCGTCCTATCGCCGCCTTGCGCTATTGCACCACCCAGATAAGAACCAAGGCTCTGTTGATGCAACACTCAAAACCCAACAAGTAAGCGACAGTGTCATAGCCAGACGGACTGTAGGTAGCATCGCTTGCTAATGACCGACGTTGGTATAGATCAACGCCGCGTGGGATGTCCTTCAAGACGATTCCAAACGGCAAACTTATGACAGAAACCGATCGCGATACGGGTTCACAACCGCCGGTCATTCGCAACCAACAGCTACACCGCGGTCTACCTCGCAAGCGCCAGGCTCAACAACACGAGATGAGGCCAAAGCAAAAGCAAGCTCAACAACACGAGATGAGCCGAAAGCAAAAGCGGCCAGCCGGTTGGAACGACAGGAATGGTTAAATTTTGAGCGGGTGCAAGAAGAGCAAATTCGCCGAAGCCGCAGGAAAATCAAGGAAATGGAAGCCGGCATTGCTGCTTTGTACGAGAGGATAAAGAAAAACAGAGAAAAATTAGCAAATGATGTTCCATATTGGTGGAACCCGTTGGCATCATTAAGCAAAAGGTTGTCAGAGCAAGAGAAGGATGAGCTAAGGAAAGGATGTCTCGACAGTGAGGCTGCAATCACGATAAAGCAGATCCCTCTTGACAAGGAGAAGTCTTGTTTGTCGCAACTGGAGAATGAGTTTTCACGCCGTGAACGAAAAGAAAAACTCAGATTGAAAACTGAAGAGATGGAGAGAGCACGAAAGGAAACACTTGCACGTGAGAGAGCGCAAGCAGAGGCTCAACGTTTGGCTAGAGAAGAACAAGCCAGACGGAGAGCAGCGCAAGAAGCAGAAGCAACGCGATATCGAGAGGAGCTTGAAAAATTATGGAAAGCCCAGGAAGAACGAGACAAGCAGGCTAGAGCAAAGGCGGCAGAAGCAGCCGCGGCCTTTAAAGAGAAATTGGCTCAACAGCGCGCCGCGAGAGAAGCAGCGATCAAGACAAATGTCGACGAGCACATGAGGCGCGCGCATGAATCCCAGACCCAAGCAGCCGCCCACAAAGCATCCTCAATCCGCCACCGGAAAAGACCACAAAACCAGCGCCACAAGCAACCTCACACTGCCCAACGCACTGCTCCCAACTCCGCAACGTTCAAAGCCCCCCGCTCGCCTTGCTCCCACAACTTCTGGTGGGACAAAGTACAAGGCCGATACGACTGCGCACACTGCACGCGACCCCTATACAAGTTCGCTGAGAAGTGTCCCGGGTGCGGCATCACAGCATGTGCATCGTGCAGAAACTTGCTGAAACGAGGAATCACGCCCACGGTGGATACAAGCTATGCGTTTGAGAATGAAGACTACTAGACGAACATACCGTGATGGACAGGGGAAAGAGCGGGGTTGAGGAGTGAGGAGGCGGGATGGGGACGCTGGGTGTGAGTCTTATTTGCAAGGTTGTCCTATTCTGGGATGTTGGGTGATGCTGAGGATAAACTATTTGTCGTTTGATATCGGTAGTTAAATCTTCGTGACTGTGCGGTGAGAGAAGATGTGGGAAAGATAACCATAGAGCATAAGTTGCAAAGCTGTAAGACTTGCTACCTATAAAAAGGTAAAGGGTCTTGGCTTTGTCGACCGCACTCGCTGGCCTGATAGACAGCTTTGGGCTCTCCGCGTGGAAGTAATTGTAGTAAAAGCAGATTACTGTACTGTTCCACATTGTATCCCCTGCATCAGTTACAGCTTTCTCATAGCATAGATATGCACCCATCACACTTCCGCGGATCAAAACCTTACCGATTCATGTAGAACAATTAATGCATGTAAATCCGATTTGCTTGGGTAACAAGAAAGACAAAAGATGTAATGGTGACAGTCTGCTTACATTATCTCGAATACTAATATATCTCTAGACCTGTACCTAAACGCAAGATATATCTCTAGACCTGTACCTAAACGCAAGATGACACTTGTGAACTGCAACACAGCGTATTAGATAGTCAGCAGGTATTCAAAGCACATTTTCTGCAATTTGTGTATGGCCCGTGAGCGTCTGCAGCGCCTTGCCTGACTCTGCGGCCTACACCACGACTATCTTATTATCGAATGCCGACGCCAGGGTCTTGCCGTTTGATGAGAAGGATACACCATTGATCCTGATCCAAGCTGAACGATGACCCGTGAGCTTATTCTGCACTGCTCCGGAGTAGGCCTCCCACATATGGATCGTGTCATCGTCTGACGCAGATGTATGAATAGTACCATACTTTATATGAAGATTTTATAATACGCTTCTATTACGCTGCGTAAGTGAAGCGTCATATATAACCGTCGCTAGACTCTTCCCAGGAAAGATTAAAAAAAGAGCTCTGACGTTTGTGGCTTCCTCAATCAAGGCTTTGAGACCTACCAAATAAAGTAAGTCCGGCGACGGCCAAAGTGGTAGACTTAGCATTAGGCAAAGATTATGGAAGAAAACGACGATTAGAGAAGTTTGTGCAAAGAGCGCACGAGCGAAGTGAAAAAAGAGTCTCCTGCACAACACGGCGGCACTGTATCCTCGTGGCGTTGTCGCATGAATACCACTAGTAAGAAATTATCTCTTACACACATGCTAGATCGAAGAACGTATAAACAGCGGCCGTGCCCGTGGTTCCATCAGCGCCGGTAAATTGAACCTGCGCGATAGGAAGACCATACTCTTCGCAGAATGCCCCGGTGACCCCGTAGCTGACGCAATTAGAGGCGCTGATGCAGAAGCTTCTGCAGAGAGTGCGACTGAATGCTCCACCATTGGCCAGGCGACTAATGCGTAAGGGTGTTACTGTGGTTCGTCTGGGGTTCATGACGTTGCAGAGGGTGGACGGCGTCGGGGTTGGAGTTGGAGTGACCACGGATGTGGGAGTATCGAGTGGTGTAGACGACTCAAGAGACGTGAATGTGGCGCTGGCTGTCGAGGACACGATTGAGGATGGTTCAGGGGTCGGTGATGCAGAAGACGAGCTGCTGGCCTCGGTGCTAGAAGATGAACTCGAGCTGGCGGATGAAGAGGAGGTGGAGTCCAGAGACTGGGTAGACGTGGAGCTGGAGCTTGGTGGATCTGAGGAAGTAGAGCTCGGCGATGCGGAGGCGCTCGAAGTTGTTGACTCGACGGCTGTGGTGCTGCTCGGGTTTACAGAGCTGGAAGAAACAATCTCAGAGCTGGAGGAGAAGCTAGCCGATGTGCTAGAGATCGGCGTGGAAGATGCAATTGACGAGCTCGATAGTAGATTTGGCGACACGGTTGATGTGAATCCAACGGAGCTCATTGAAGACGAACTGGCACGCGTTGATGATGTTCTCGATGACGATGATGAAGAGGCCACAGATGCACACCTTCCAAAGCCAGCCTGGCAACCTGCACCACAGTATGCATTCGTTGAACCACTGGTTTCAAATCAGCTTGAAGCTCGATTCAAGAAATCGAATACTGAAGAGACATACCAGTATGACTGATCAGAGCAACAGTCACCGTACTTTGAGCCCAAGCAAGTCATTCCGCCCTTTGCGTTAAAGCGATTTCCGCAGCGGGCATTATCGGAGACTTTAGCTGTGGATGAAGGGATAGGTGCAAAAGTTGAGCGTGTTGAGGTTAAGAGCGTGGATCGACTGGACGTAAGGGTGTTAGAGCAGGTGCCGAAGAGAGAGTTGCAGCCTGTCCTGGTTAGTATGATTGCCTTCAGAAGTGTAGATGAGCTTTATACCTGTTCCACAATATGCAGAGGTACTACCGCACCATCCATATCTAAAAGATTGTGAGTGTTCGTATTCGTGCTGGGTATCATGTGAATTGAGACTGACTTAGAGCAGCAGTTGCCGTAGCTGCTTCCCTGGCACGTATACCCTGCTGTACCGCCACAGGTTCCAGTAGTCGATATTTTATTCGGACTATCTCCAGACGACGAAGAGCAAGTGCCCCATGTTGACTGACAGCCTGTGGAACAATATGCTGAGGTACTTCCACAATATCCGTACCTGACGGTGATGGTAAGCGGTATGTTTGTAAAGTCATATATCTTGAGAGACGAACTGCGAGCAACAGTTACCGAACGACGAACCCTTACAGGTCCGGCCCACAGCAGAACCACATTGACCGTTGGTGCTCGCCTTTTGCGCGTGGACAACAGCAAACGCCACGAAGGCGACAAGGGGGAATGAGCGCATTATAAGATTACGATACACAACACAGACTTAAGGCCAACGTCTACGAAGATTATTTGAATCGGTCAATAGTTTCAACCGGACGGCACAATCCAGTGAGCAAAGATGAATGACCGACGCCGCGACACCGCCAGTTCAGGAGCACGGGCTTTATACTTTTCATCTCAGTCTGAGTCGAGTAGGTAGGTACGTGCGATGCTCCAAGAGAAACGAGGCTGCTTGCGCCTTCAGCTGAAAGACTCGCTACTCATGTCAAAAAGCGACGATCTAGATCGCTACTAGTGACGATTGGGGAAGAGCCCCAATAGGAGGCGTAACTAGCTACGCCGTGCCAAGTGAGGATCAAGCGATTGTAAATCCCGTACAAACCTGAGATGCATCCACATGGTAACGTGTGCCATTTTGATGACGTCGAGATAGCGAAGCCGCGACTGAAGCGTAGCTAATCTGGCAGCAGAGCCAGGTGTGGTTGCGAAGATCTAGGGGGAAGAAAGGAAGAAGGGCGGCAGTTTGGTAGGGCTTTTGGTAGTGCTAGGCAGGATGCAGGGGCACTGGCGCCATGCCCAATGAATACTTCTTGCACAATGCACTACCAGTAATCTAGAAAGAGGCTGTTTTGGAGTCGGCGAATAAGCTTGCCTAGCAGGGCTGCTAGTGCAACTAGCACTACTACTATTAGGTCCTACTCAAGATGTCAACGCTAAGGTTTTGCAGGAAAGCAGCTTCTCCAAAGTATCTTTACTGGCCGTACTATTGCGCCATATCAACGACGTGAAGGAGTTTGCCCGCGGTGGTCTGGTCGGCACCGGCCATGCAAATATAGGTGGCTCGAGAAACATTGTCTTGAACGTGACTAGTTTGTGTGCCAAGAAGAATACACGGTACACGTCTAATACTATCCAAGCGCCTTCTGATGTGTAAGAGACCGTCAAAGTCCGATATTGACAGTATGTGTTTCTGGAAATGCGGGTATCTTGCCTGTCATGAGCGTGTGCAGAACTTTTGGTACGAATGTCGAGTCATCATCGTCAATCTCTCACCCGCAGCCCGTGTAAGCGCAAGGCCTCGCCCACTACACACAAGCCGAAACTGGGCGCCTTTGCAGATATCAACATCACTGACGACGTGATGAATGACGGGATCGAATACCTCGTTGGGAGGATCGAGAAGTGGCATGATTTAAGGCCTGGCATGTAAGCGGCAGTGAGAAATGTGCGATCGTGGTGGAGAGAAGAAGTGCAGACCTTTCATCGCCGATGGAAATTGCAAAAGTGGAACGTGGGATCACCGCTCAGAAGACTGAACCTCGCCTCGAGCTTTTCGTATCCCTGGTCGTTTGTAATGACAGTAAAGGCAGCAATGAGCGATGATCACGTTCTATCGATAGAGTGCGTTACAACAAGCGCCAGAATCTTCAAAGATAGTGACAGAAAAACGATTTTAGACCCATATAACAAGCACAGTGTGATTTGATGCCCTAATTTGTATATTAAACGTAACTTGCAAGATGCAGAGTCTCTCTAAAGCGCCGGTTCTCAGTCTTCCTGCGATATCCGCTCGATCTTGACGGCATTCTGTTTCTCGCTGACGTGCGCAAACTGCCTGTAACGCTGTTCTTCATCCATCTTCGTCCCACGCACCACACGCCGATTTTCAGGGTCGAGGCCCATGCAGACTCTTGGTTGCTTGTGGAACATGATATCAATCTGCTCTAATGTTCTGCCAGACGTCTCGACGCCGAAGAAGTACGTCAGAGGCACAAACGAGGCACATGCCGCTGCCCAGATCCAGAAATAGTGTCCGCGGATGCTGTCAAGCCCGATAGGCGTGACCATGACGACGACGAAATTCGACATCCAGTGAGAGAAGACACCGACGGCGGTTGCCTTGTTGCGCACACGCAGCGGCTGGATTTCGGCAGAGTACGACCACGAGACGGGGAGAATGCCAAGTGTGAAGCAGTCCAGATACAAGAAAATGAAAGCAACCGCGGCGGCAGCGCTCGCGTAGCTGTTCTTTGCAAGACAGCCTGCGATGATGGCCATGCAAGCAGCACATCCAGCAGAAGAACCCATGACTGACCACCGACGACCAATCTTGTCGATGTAGAAGTACGGTGGCCAAGAGAATACGGCGTATTGCGTGAAGGCGACCGACGCGAGAATCAGAGCTAGGCTGGGAGAGTAGTCGAGGTACTCTTGGAAGATATAGGCAAGGTAATAGCAGAGCGCATTGACTCCTGACCATTGATTCATCATGTACGGACCCATACCAAGGATAACACGGTGTAGATTGCGCGTCTTGGTGGCATTGCTGAAGACCTCGCCCCATGATGGTTCTTCTTCGTCATTTTCAGCCTCGATGGCATCGAGGATTTCTTGAAGCTGACCCAGCACTTCTTCGTTATCGATGGGCTTATCAAGCAGTCTGCTGATTACATGTTTGGCCTGCGACAGTGATCAGTACAGAAGAACGGAATATCCCAAAGTGACTTACTTCATCAATTTTGCCACGACTAGCCAGCCAACGCGGTGTCTCGCACAAGAACGGGCACAGTCCCAGCACAAACAAGGAGAACAGAATCTGGCAAGCGACCGGAAAGCGCCATTGAAGAGAGCTGTTCGCATAAAGTGTTGCAAAACATAACCAAGAAGCCAGTGCGACACCGATGATGATGAGGGCAGACTGGACAACGAGAAGTGCACCCCGGTTATGAGCTGGCAAAGTCTCAGATTGGAGGATAGGAACTGCAACAGTCGAAAGGCCGACGCCGATGCCGCCGACTATACGCGCAACGAACATCTGCCAGTAGTCATACGAAGCAGTCTGCACGGCGGCACCGATGATGACAATAACGTTGGCGAGGATTATCGATCGCTTTCTTCCAATCTTTTCGCCGAAAACAAAAGCCACCACGGCGCCGAGAGCGCAGCCGATATCGTAGATGGCCGTGACCAGCCCAGTCATAGTTGGGTCGGGGTTACCAAGCGTGTCCTTGAAGCGTTGACCGCCCAAGATCCCACCGAATAATCCTTGATCATCTTGAACTCATCAGCATTTGTTGTTATTCACGGAAGGTATGCAAAATTGACAACGTACATCCAAAGAGCAAGAAGTCGAGACCCGACGTTAAGAGGATGACTGCGATGAGGCTCTTGCCCCTAAGCTCCAGGAAGCGCATGGTGCACGTTTAGAGCCGTGACAGCAGAGTACTGCTCAGAACAGAACAGATTTCTACTTGGCTTCTGGAAAGGGGCGATCCTCATGACTTTGTACCTGCACCATCAGATTGACGCGCCCCGGCAACACCTGATCGAGCATAATGCGCGTGCAAGCACGAACGGATGATTGCTTAGCGTGTGGAGGCATTGTCGGGGAAATTGTGGGGTCTGCGGAGAACGTTTTGCGGAGGGAATTTTGCGGAGAAGAGCGTGCGGATTGTATGGTCCATCAGACAGTCGGATATCAGGCACCTCAAGCTAGCCATGTCTTGCACCAGTAGTGCATACATGATCGACAAGGCATCACGCGGATTGTCCCTTCTCGGCATGCCGTTGCCCAGCCTTCTGACCGCATCGCTGTAACGCACCAATCTCACGCCAGCGACGAAGGCTTGGGTTCAGGGGTTTGAGCTCTACAGCGTGCCCTGCGCATGTTTGCCGAAGCTACAATGGTACGAGGATGTGTACATGCTCGTATCGAGGCTGAGCCAACGCCCACAGCGCTCAAAATCTTGGGACGACGTCATAAATTCGTGTCTGTATCGAATAAGTTGCAGCATCACGGCCAGCCATTTTGGACATGGTCGTACCATTTTGCGTGGGCTGGAAAGAAGGAACCGAGGCAAGTTTTGCTGCGAACACATTCAGCATGCTACCGTTGCTCTTTGCACTGGCGTCAATAATGCATCGAAAGTGTTCAACACCATGGCATCCAGCAAACTCTAGCGCGCTGCTTGAGAAGGTCACGCGTTAAAGCGTGTTTCCACCCACATCACTACCGTATGCACCGGATTGCCGGTTCGGGGTAGCCGCGCGACGACAGTCCACGGATCTACGCTTCCACATTGCCACTTTTGAGCCTTCGCACCATACGTGAAACCATGTCCTTTGATGCCACAAACCCAACGGTCTGGCTAATACTGCTCGCCCTTGCAATCAAAGCATAACCCCCATTCTTCACAAAAAGTCGAACAAAAACATGTATGGGTATATTGTGCGTAAAACTAACCAAGGAAGAGCGTGTGAAAGTCAAAGCAAAGATGCTACCTATAACTGCCCTCCTTTCCTCATCGTTTTCAGAAACCCTGTTTTGTCGCAAACATGTACCTGTATCTAATCCTGCCTTACACGCCCGGACCCAGAGCAAAAGACTATGACTTTCATATACGCAAACCATACTTTGACAGGACCGCTATGCTTGATCCAGAGACGCCTATAAGAAAAGACAAAAAATCATCGCATGCTGTAAAACAGGACAAGACGAGATGGAGGGATGATGATGATGATGCTATCCAGGAAATGCGTATCGTGCAAGATTGAACAAAGGCTTGCGTGGCGAACAATCACTCTCAGCTTCGCTGTCGGGGACGAGGAGATCCTCGCTTCCCCTGGGCGAGGACTGTCTTCTTCTTTTTGCGGGAGTCATGGGAGGAGGGGAACTAGCAGCAATGACGACTTCTGCCTCGGCTGCTGTCCAGACGGAGTCGTCCAGATCTGACGCCTCAACTACAGGTTTTGATACTTCGGCGGGGAGTGGCTCGTCGTCATCTTCAGGTTGTGTCGTTCGACAGTACGCAACTGGAGGTGGAGGCGCCCACATCTCGGTGTGCCGTCTGCGCAAAGGTGCTTTTGCAGAGGTGAGAGCCGATGTCTTGCCAAAGGCAGCCTTATACGTGAACTTTGACCGAAGTTCGTTCATCTGTGACGATATTGCAGCGCTGAACGCAGTCTCCAGTTCTGGCGTAGCACGAGATGACGTTGGCGTCATAGTACCAGATGTACCTTGAGACTGTGCTGTGCTTCCTCGGGAGAAGATTGTGGATTGCGAATCGCTCTGCGTGCTTGACTGTGTTTCACTGAATATCCTCAACGTTTTCTTGCTTTGTGAGGCGGCCTGCTCGAGATCAGCTACCTCGACCAGAGCATCTTGTATCGAGTCGTCCGAGTATAGATCAAAATCTTGGCCAGTTTTCCGTCTATTCTGTTTAGTTGGACGTAGGGAAGGACTTGCTTCGGGTAACGACGACGCGAAAAATGCACTTCTCACAACACCCTCATCATCGGTGGCAGGTGTCTCAGAAACGGAATCTGAGCACAGTCGTTGTCGCTTGGACGGATTCGGCACAGAACGTTGACTGGCAAGTGGATCGGTCATGGTGCGCCGTGCCGGTGGAGGCGCTGTGCTCGGAACAAAACCTGGTTGCTGTAGTCTCGATTGTGGGGCAGGAACTGCAGCCCAAGAGCCACTATTGCGTTGTTGCTCCATTAGTCTCTGCTGGCTAGGCGAGGGCGTGAAGCTGTTTGGGTCGAGTTCTGCTAGAGGCGTTCTTCTCGGCTTGAAGAAAGAGTCTATGGGCTTGTTTCCTTTCATATTGGGCGTCTGAACTGGCGCTGACGCTCGGCGAGACGGAGCAAGTGGTTTGGAAGGCGGCCTGAACTTCTTCTCTACTGACATCGGGAGTTTCGTACGTGGGTAAAGATCGCCCATCGCTACACCCTTTGCAAGGTGTGCTGGTACTTCCGCCCCGATATATGGCATTTGTGCCAAATCGACACCATCGCCTATTGGAGTAAGGTTGACCAGCTTTTCCGACATTGGGCAGTATACCCACGGATATAGAAAGGTATTTTCTGCTTGCTGAAACGATGCCATGAAGCCGGCCGGAACTTTCAGTTTTCCATCGAACTGAGCAGCCTTCACTAGGCGGTCGACCGTCTTATGCTTACGCAACATGCGATGAGCAGTTTTCAAGCCGAGCCCACCTATTCCGGGAAGATAGTCGCAGCCGCTGATGATGGCCATCCGCCGAAAGTCCGCATCCGACCAGCCGACAAAGCTGACCTCTCTGCAAGCCGTGAAGTGGTTGCGGTTCACCTCGACACAGTCTCCATACTTGTCGAGCTTGGTGAGAAGACACTTGACACCGAATACGAGAAGGTCAGAGTCTTCGGAAAGAACGCCATTGATGATTCCTTTGCGCTCGAGATATGCGAGTTGAGAATCGGCCTCGTACGGAGCTACGACGTATCGAATATTGTGGTGCTTCAATTCCTCAATGACCATACGAGCCATTTCTGGCGTCACATCCACACTCTTTTGCAGTTCTTGTTGGGCCTGAGACGTCTTGCCCAGCTTCAGCAGTTCCAGACCCTGTCGCTTGCCCTCCTTTCTTCTTTCTCGCCTGTCTGTTTCTGTCCCAGCTTTGCTCGGCAGGTTGTCGCCGTCAAAAACGATGTAGGGAATGACGCCGAAGTGGATGAGCATGCGTACGCGGGTCATGAAGAAGTCGACATATCTGCCGATGCTGTTAGCCATCAGACTCAGCCGGACGGGCGTGTGCGGTTTACTTGGTGGTCGGCTTCTCCAGTGCCAAGTCAATGGCACATGCTGCTGTGCCGCGATGCAGCCAGCCATAGCCGTCCACGCCAATGGTCTGTCCGGAGAACCTCTTGAGGTTGCAGGGTCTCTGGATCGACTTGAGCAGTGGAAGAAGGCCTGAGCCCTCGTAAGCCAGATATCGCGTGTGTCTGCAGATCGGACATACCTGAAATGCCCATGTTGAACGTTGCCGCTCACGCGTCGAGCCCAAACAATGGCTCAATCGTGGTCCCTATCGCTTCATTCTATACATTGGAGGTTCCGATGAGGAGACTGACGTCTCGTACGCGTCGACAAGAGTCTGGGCCAAGAGCGGAGGTTGGAGCGGAGGTTGAGGGCGCTGCTCGATGTTGAACGCACCTGTCGCGCATCCAAGCCGATGGTATCAACGCGCCCCGCTAGCAAGACCCGCCTAACCATATTTGGAGCTAGCGCCACCCGACCGACGCCGACCGCCGACATGTCTCCAAAATTTCCATGCGACCAGGCATGAACAAACAGAACAACAGACATTGCCCAAAATGGTCAGCAACCGCCTCGACAAAGTGCAGAAGAAAATCACAAAGAAGAAGGGAAAAGCACCCAACTTGCATGAAGGCAGTCGCGACACAAAGCGCCTGCAAGCCGCGGCGCAACGCGATGATAAAATCAACCGGCTATCCAAAGTCCGCGAGCAGCAGAATCGCACCTATCGTACGTCTCGTCACGTGACACGCACCACAACTCACCACTGACAACCGGCCCAGTGATAAGAATAAAATCATTCCAATCATACACTACAGAGCACACCAAACCCCTCAGCATCTCAGACACCCAGGCCATGATCGAGGACTACCTGGGCCGGGACGACGAAGAGCTCGCAAAGTTAAAAGCAGAGCGCCGCCCCGGCCGGCCTCCAGCGACGCGCCAGTCGCTGCTCGAGCAGCATCAGGCGAGCGAGCGCGGCGAGTATGCGTCGGGCTTCTGGGTGCCTGATCTGGAAGACGGCGAGAACCTGCTGAAGTTGAAGGAGTGGAATGGGCAGTGGGCGAACCTTGCGACGCTGAAGTTTGCGAGGATCTCCAAGGAGGGGTCCAAGAAGGAGTCGAGTTTCCCACCGAAAGGGCTGTCGTGAGATGCTGTATATTTTGTCATGTGAATTAAGAGGTGGCCGTCGTCCCCTGCTGACACAGATTGCTGCGAAGATGCGATTGGGATGCGGAGAAGCGTGCAGACTGGAAACGCACAATGCATATCTTTGATACCCAAGACGTTGTGGGCGGACAAGCTTGAAGACAATGCCGTCGGAGACCTCGTTCTCTGATCAGACAGGCAGCGAACAAACCATGCGCATTCCGTTCCGCAAATCCAGTCTCCCGGGCAAAGTCAGCGCCTGGAGACCACACCGGCCAAGGGTTGCGGTAACATCCACAGGATAACAGCAGCGGAGAAAATGGTTAAGCATTAATCCCAACCATATATACACCTCCAAGGAAACCAAGAAACACAACAACACACACCACAAGACCCAGCTCTCCAATGACCTCACGCCCTCAAATTACTCTACCCTCCCACACCCTCATTTATACTCCTTAAACCCAACATGCCAAACCCGCACCCCTTTCGTCCCCGCCCTAAGATGCCCAATAACCCTCTCACCCGCCTCCGTCTCCCGAAACGCCCGATGCGCCTCCACACTCTCCCACCCCAAAAACGCTACAAACCGCTTACCCTCAACCCCCTCCCCCAGCCCTTCATGCGTCGCACCCTCCGGACTCCACCCCCCGACAATCCCCCTCACGCCCGCATCAGGAATCCCCAGCGCCTCGCTGCGAAACGTAGCGAAATCCGCGCTGTAAGCCTCCTGCGGGTAGTCGGCAGCGAAGTACGCAGACACGCACTCGGTGACGGGCTGGCGCAGCGGAGTCCAGTCGTCGCGCGGGAGCAGCCTCGCGTGCAAGATTGGCGGGTACGCCGCAAAGAGGTGCGTCTGCATTTGCAGCAAGAAGTCCGGGAAGTCGGCCGAGGCCTCAAAGGCCCTGTGGGAGGCGAGGGAGTCCCATTCTGTATTGTTTTTTTTTATCGGAAAAGGTATCGGTCAGTCGAATCGGTTGCGGAGGGGTCATGGCACATGTACATGGGGCAGCGCAGTTGGATGCAAAGGGGAGAGAGAGGAGGGGGGGGGGTTCAAAAAACACACCCTGGACGAGTTGCAGCGTATCTTTATCCTCAATCTGGCGGCCCCAGAATAACTTGCGCAGACCGGGTTGCCTTGCAATCGTAGCGAGAGAGGCATCCCACACGCGCCTTGCGTCGCCCGCGTCAAGATCCAGGTCTGGCTTGAGCGGTATGTACACGATTTCCGTAATCTGTTCCGTCATGGCGCCCGAAGTTTTTTTGAAAAAAATAAAAAATAAGTAAATTTTCGTTGTTATTGAAGATGAAAAAAAACGTGTCAAGCAGGCTCTCTCTGTGGGGTGGGGATTGCTGCGAAAAGGAATGCTTGTAAATGTACGTGTAGATATTCCGGGATTGCAGTGCTCTTTGTCTTCGGGATCTCAACAGACACGGGGAACGGGTGCGGGAGATCTGTGGAGATGTCCGGCCGGTAGTACCAGTACCTACCTTTCGACTGGGGTAGGTAAGCAGTCTCCGGTTCGATGGCATCACAACATCTCTCTCTTTTAATGCAATTCCGATGTATTAAAGTCGCTGCTTGTGTGTGAGTGATCAAGCTTGCAGGCCAAATGGTCCAGTCTTGCAACTCTTCAACGTGGATGTGGGTGGATGCTTCTCCCCGTCCAGGTAGGAAAAGGCTGCCAGCTTGATGTCGCTCCCGGTGCTGACACAGCTCTTGGAAGCTACATGCAGCATGTACCCCACTCAAAGCCAGTCAGCGCAGACGGGACACTGCAGATCGAAACGTGAGACCTAGGGACGGTCATTCGAACCATGACAAACTCGCAGGCACTGCATGAGACCGCTTTGTCAAATATGAAATACTGTGGGATATCGTACTATATAATACTACACTGCATGCTTAATACTTCTCCTCGAGACGTGTCGTCATACCCGTCACCGTAATCCTCCTCGCTGCGACACGTTCTTTCCTATGTGCTTCGCGGTCCAGCTCATCCTGGATCGCAAGCTTCTGGGCGTCGATGAGCTGTTCAAGTAGCTTGGTAAGACCCTCCTTGGTCTGCCCATTGAAAATGCTCTCAAGTTCCGTCTTGGTCGCGACAGCGAGCTGCTCCTCCAACGCTCGTAAGGCTTTTGTACCCAGCTCAGACACGGCAGTTTTAAAGTTCGCCTCTTCATCGAGCTTGGCCCTCTTCACAGCATGCTCGCGTTGTGAGAGATCCATGTCATCAGCTGTGCGCTTCGCAGCCCTTCTTGCATCTTTGCGTGCCTTCGCTGCCAGATATCGTGCTGAGTGGCCTAGAACTCGACCCTCCTTGTTCAGAGGCTGATCCACATTGAGTGGTGGTGCAGTGAAGAAGAGCACCCGACCTCGTTCATCGCGCTGAAATTGCTCGCGAACATCTTGTGGTATACTTGCATTGGCGTGATCGTTCAAGACGTAGACTTCAATAGCCTGAGGCGCTTTGTAGCCGGCTGGTGCTTGTTGAATGTATGGTTGCTGATATCCTTGAGCAGGTCGCGGCGTTTGATACGACTGCATAGGCGCGGTGGGCTGTGGCGTGAAAGGGACTTGAGGTGTGATAGGCTGATAACCTGTCGCGGGAGGTGGTTGATGGTGCATGTGTGGTGCAGGTGATTGCGAATGTGAATGGTAATGCTGTGCATGGGTAGGAGTATATGAAGGTGCAACATGGTGCTGTTGTGGTGTCGGGACAGGCATTGGTGTGAGTGTGGGCGCCTGCGCAATGGAGTAATTTCTTGATGAGTCGTAGCCATGTGAAGAGGCCGTAGGTAGGCTAGGTGTAGGCATCGCTGGCACCGGAGGTGGTGTTGGTGGTGGTGGGGGAGTTGGCTCAGGTGGTGGTGAGTCCTACATGCCATGTTAGCAAAAGTCACGGGTGAAAGCAACTTCGTCAATTACCTTTGGATCACGAGGACGACGATGCACAGCACCAATTTTTGGAGGCGCGTTATCGGCGCCCCATTCGGGTTTGGGTAGATCATCATCCTCCTTTTGCTCGTCTTTGAGCAGATAGGCAATGGGACTGAGCACCTTCTTTAACTTTCTCGGCGCATCGAAAAGATCCATCACATAGTCCTTGTCTCGAACTTCATCCGGCAGACAGCTGGCCCAAGTTTTGATCTTGTTGAGCTTGTGGTTCTCTTCGTTGTAACGAGCCTCACAGACATAAATCTCCTTGTCTGGCGGGAAATCGCGCGGGCGGCCTTTGTTGTATCTTGTCACAAACATGACAAAACACCGATCTACCACTTCATCGATGCGGTGATCGCGATATTGCCCTGTCTTGACGACTTCATTTTCCAGGAAATGGCGGTCAAAACGATGCACGGTCTGTTCGGGGCGATAGTACCAGCATGCATTCACCCATTTCCCGCCATCCGAATCCTGCCATGTGCGATAGATCTGAGCGACAATAGGCTTTGTGAGATCGTTGGCATTTTGAATGTGGACCCAATCGCCCACCTTCCACAATTCCCCATTGTGCAAAATGCCGTTCGGCATCGGGATGCGACCCTCCTCCATGACGTAGTCTGTGTCTGGCTTTTCCTTTTCTGCTTTAGCAATCTTTCGAGATTCTTTCTGCAAATGGACAGCATCTTTGTAGATCTGGCTGTCTTCCTCGTTGTATTGCTTGGCATTCTCGAACATGAGCTCTACGTCTACCATGAAGTGATCGACCGAGTTGTACTTCTTCCGTTTCAGTTTGCGTTTCAGGATGTCCATGGCCATGGGGCTCTTAATTTCAGCGTGGTACTCAGGCATGGCTGCTTTGTCAGGCACGCGCTCAAAAGCGCTGACCATCAGCTTATTTGCCGAATTGCGAGGTTTCCTAATTCCTTTCATGATAGTCTTGATGCGCGCTTCCATGGGTGTGTCAACACGCGGTGGTCGCCCGCGTTTCTTTCGGGACTCTGGATCGTCATTCTTCGTGTCTTCCTTGGCTGCCCGCTCGCGACCCTCGCGCTTAGTGATGGCAGCTGTAGACCGTGGACCCCGCCGCCTCTTCCGCTTGCCGTCATCATCTTCGTCTTCCTCCTCTTCTTCATCAACTTCGAGCTCCTCTTCGTCGTCCTCTTCTTCCTCCTCTTCCTCTTCTTCGGGCAGCAGAGGGTCTTGCTCGGGAATCTCTCCGAGGTACGGCAGAGCGGCGACCGTCTCCGGGATGACTTTCTCGTCGACGAGTTTTCTCAGTTCTCGCTCAATGAGCTTCTTCACCTCCAGCGCGTCAACGTAGGCCTGCGAGTCCTGCCTGTTGTAGACTTGCGCGTTGTGGGGGATGAGCGCAAGATCGCGGACGAACTCGGGAAAGTTTTTGTACTCCTTCTGCTGGACCTTGCTTTTGATCGTGCTTAATGCCATGGGCTCCTTGATGATCTCGTAGTAGTCGGGGACGGCGCGCTTGTTGACCTTGCGCTGGAACAACTTGGTCGGGTCGTATCCGCTGGGAGAACTAGTCAGCTGTGGCGCAACACCTCCATCGAACACACTGTGTATGCCCTACTCTGCATCTCTATAGTCATAGACATTCTTGAGGAAGTTTGTCATGGACTCCCACTCGTGGTCTGTGACGGTCGACGCTGTGCCCGCAGACTCGGCCGTCTCGGTGGTAGGCACAGGCGTGTCGCTTGGCGCGCGACCAGAGGCCATGATGGGCTTGTTGCGCGGAGTCGGAGGCGTGGAGGTGTGAGGGAGGCGCCAGGGCAAGGGCGTGCACGTCGTTGGTCGCGTCGCAAGCGTTGGAGGCGCGACCGCAGTAGCGTAGCAGCCGTAGCTCATCACGTGCTCCTGTGCCGGCGCCACTGTTTCTCCGGCCCCGATCCCTGCTGCAGATCATCTGCAGCGGACCGCGGTGGTGGCAGGTGGCGTTCCGCAGCCCGCTGACGACATTCACTTGCACGATACTAACCATGCCACATGCTCAACACCTCCGTCGGCTCTCGAGTACCTTCCATGGCTGACAAACAATGATCGGACCCTGCTAGGTTGCTCGCTGTGTTTGCTTCCACGTGAAGTATACCACCATGCCTATAACTCGTGGATGCACTTTCCTTTTTCCCCGCCGAATCCTTTGCACCGCTTTCCTCTGAGTCGCCCCACCATCGACCTGCCAATTCACCGCTGTCTTTCTGCGCAGCCTCATCCACTGCCCCATCTGGTTGCCGACCTGTCCAGCCCGCTCAACCATCACAACCATGCCTATCCGCATTCGGCTACGGGCCCCGGATGGCCAGCATACGCTTTCTCTCGACGATAATGCCGCAGTGTCGGACCTGCTCTCATCCATCAGTAGCGAAACCAACCTGCCGTTGTTCGATCTAAAGTGGAACTATCCACCACAGCCACTGGATCCTTCCTTGTACGGTTTATCAACACTGTTGAAGGATACCGATTTGAAGCTGAATGGCGCCTCAATAACGGTCATTGGGAAAGCAACAGGCGACCCGAGTGAGCAGAAGCCTGAGGAAGACCTCCAAGACACAACTCAGCAGTCGGCATCCAAATCCGCTCCGCTGTCGCTCCAGCGCAAGCAGACGGAAGCTCTCAAGGATAACCCGGAGGTTCCGCTTCCTGATGGGCGTGGTACTGTGGTCCTGCGCGTCATGCCGGATGATAATTCTTGCATGTTCCGTGCGGTGGGCAGTGCTGTCCTCACAGATTCATTGGACTCGATGACCGAGTTGCGATCCTTGGTCGCGCAAGCTATCCAAGGACAAAAAGAGTTCTATAACGAGGCCATCTTGCAACGGTCTCCTGACGAGTACTCCAAATGGATTCAATATTCGGACTCTTGGGGTGGCGGCATCGAGCTCAGCATCTTGTCGCAAGAATTCGATATCGAGATTGCCAGTATCAACGTGCAGGACTTGAGAGTTGATCGTTTCAACGAGGGGAAGCCAAAGCGTTGCATACTTGTGTACTCTGGAATACACTACGACACAATAGCCTTAGTCCCGTACGGCACACCGTCTTACGATTCGGAGAACGATATCAAGCAATTCGATTCCACTGACAATGTGATACTTGAGGCGGCTCGGGAACTCTGCGCTGAGCTTAAGAAGAAACACTACTATACGGACACACAGAAGTTTAGTATCAAGTGCAATACGTGTGGATGGAAGGGCGCTGGCGAGCAAGGCGCCACACAGCATGCCATGGACACCGGGCATACCGATTTTGGCGAAGCGAGCTAGATGCTCCAGCTGCATAGAAGCCGTGCGAGTCAACATATTTCAAGTCAACTGTACGTAACATGTGCCCTTTACTTGCAATCATAGCACAATCGTATTCCATACTACCTATTTTCAGACGCTTGCCAATGTGTCTTCCCTTAGAGTGGCGCCTTTCAGGGTCGTCTGCCCCCCTTGGATGTCCAACCTCCCGACGATATGATCAGCTTAGACTGGAGCAGACTTGTTAGAGTGGCAGATCCACTCAATTTAGTTACGCCATATGTAATAATGTTTTAATGATGTGGATGTTGAGTAGCACACCGCCCTCGTGTTGAGACGCAACACAGTCAACTTTCGCCGTCAGGTGTTCTTGTGGGCGCCTAGGACGTGAAAGTTCATCTTGTTTCCTTTCCAAATCACGACTATATCATTGAAGGCCTCTTCAACAGCCCGGTCTATGTTTACTACATGAGACATGTCTTCTACAATACGTAGAAGGTAATATTGAGTACGCTCACATCGAACTCTGGTACATAGCTACCGACTCCTTCCGTTATTTGCATGACGTTGCCGAGTCGGCCTATATGTAGCAAGCTTTTCAGACTTCGCGCCCGGATGAGATACACAAATCTTATTGGTGTTGGAAGTGCTGCACTCGCGACAATTGTTGACCAATGGACATATTGTGGCTGAAGCACAGCCGCATCATAAGGCAGCCGCGCCCCAGAGCGACAAATACCCCGATGCAGCCTCCTTGCTGCCTTTTTGTATCATGCCTCTCTTATTCTTTTATCACGCACTTTCAGCAGCAAAATGTGGGAACCATTTGGTACTGCGAATGCAACCCAGAAAGCCACTTGGCGGCCGGCACCGACTGAGCGAGGCACTATGAGCATACTCTCCAGCTGCATAATCACGCTACTGCTTTGCGTGTACACTTGCTTGCATCTGAATATCTCCGAGCATGGAAAAGCGGAATGGTACCATCTGGCACGTATGAAGCTCTATTGGATACTTTTAGGCATCTTTGCACCTGAATTTGTATGTATTTACCTCACGTGTCACGCGAACCGCAGCTCACAGAATCTGTAGGTGGCATATGTCGCAGTTAATGACTGGCTCAAGGCGAAGAACCTTACTGCACGAATGTGTGATTTGCTCGAGAACACTGCTACGGAAAACTCCATACAGCGAGCATCTGAACATGATGCACAAATACCTTTGAGCAATACACCGGAACTCAACGATGCCTCATCCATACCGCCAAATCATCACAAGACTCATACCGAATGGACACGCACGCACAGTCACTATGCCCTCATGGGTGGTTACGTCATCGATTCGAGCAAAAGCACATTGGTGACTTTCGCCGGAGGTCGCACTCGATTGACCTTGACACCTGCCGGCTTACAGTTCCTCGCCATTGCGGATCCGAGCCTTATCCCAAAATCTCTGAGGCAGACATATTAGACAAGAGCAAAGCCGATGGCTTTGCCAAAGCTCTTGCCTGTGGTCAAGCAATCTGGTTCATCGCTCAGTTCACTGGACGCCTTGCCGCTGATCTCCCCATCAGTCTGTTAGAATTGAACACCTTCCTGCATGCAATATGCTGTCTTGTGATTTATATTGCATGGTGGCGTAAGCCGTTTGGGATCATTCAGCCCTCTCTTATGTTTGTTAACGATGAGGACCTTCCAAACACGCCTTGGGTATGGATGCTAACCCGTAGCAATATATTTGCACGAAAGCAGTTGTACGTGGATGGAAAGGAGTCCAAGAAATCGATGACAATTTACCTCTCGCATTTACCCTACTCAGGCATACGTGAATTGTCACACAGCAACGACGATACTTTATCCATGCTCAGACTCATGGAAGGGGACTACTGCCACGGCTTCAGATTCTACGATTTACGTCCCAAGGAAGAAAAGGACCGATACCCTGGATATTGTTGTTTATATCCGAAGGATCGACAGTATCTCAAGTTATCACATGCATTCGCGAATGCGAATATGTCATTAATGCGTCTCGTTGAAAATAAGAACATGAATGTGACATACATTTCGTGTTTCGACGAGCGCGCACGAACCGTACCAAGTGATTCCAATCTAGATCAGCTCCCTGAAACTATGTCACGGTATACAGGCCATGGCAAGGACCGTGGGGATTCCGATACCTTGTTTCTCTACGGCTTATTCGCCACTGGAGCGATTTATGGCGCTATTCATCTGCTTGCCTGGAATGGCCCGTTTTCCACAAGAAGCGAAAGCATTCTATGGAAAGTAGCAGCATTCATCATTACCGCGCCTTTCGTCATCCTGCTTACAAAGAAGCCAGGTATACTGGCGGTATGCTATCTATTGCTGAGGGTAAGATATCCCAACGAAACAGTGAGCTGGCAGACCGTGAATCAAGAATCGTTTTGGAGGCTGCCAGATAACGAAGGATTGTGGCGGAAGATATGGACTAGATTCCTTGATCTGTACGAAGAGACTGCGGCATACATCCTTGCAGCGCCCTACATCCTTTCACGCGCGTATCTTGTGGTTGAGTGTTTCATCAACCTCGCGCATCTGCCCGATGGGGTGTATCACGTCGCAGAGTGGAGCCAGTATCTTCCACACATGGGCGCAGGCTGAATCCCGAGCAGTTACGGACGTACAGGTAGCGATATTTCTACATAAAGAGTACACATTGGTCGTCAACCTCAGCATCCACAAGTCATACACGTCCATTTTGATACGGTGCCTCACGACCTAGTACGCAGTCCTCCGAGACCCCCATTTTGTCACCAAACACATAGTACTGCGATGCTCGCCCCCCTACTTAGCGTTATGTCGTGTTCTCATGTACAATAAGCAAATCGATATGTTGATGGCAGATGCGTGGTGACCCGAGAACGGAAGTTCTGGGAAGCAAAGCTGTGTGATGGAATGTGGTGCTGATAAGAAAAGAGTCGTTTGGAAATGGAGCGTGGACCTTGGGGGGGATGGGATGCGCTGCGAGGGGTAATAATTTAGTCGTTGGAAGCGATGATAGTTTGGTCTACCCTACGTGAAGTGGGCGCAGGTATGTCGTGGTCAGTGTCTCGCTACACCCAGCGATGTACGTACCAAATTTCTGTCAAGAAGCATACAGTGCAGCCATCCTCATCTGTACATAGCCCCACGCCGTAACAGCTTCGTACTTTTTCGGATCCGCGTCACTCCAACACCCAGGCAACGCATCAACAACCGCATCCATATCCGCTGTCGCGAAAACCGGAACCGAGTACCGATCAGGCACAACACCCCCGCCATCTGCATCACGCTGATACCCAGCCGGCAAGCCCACGCGATGCACCGTACTGCGCCACCGATCGTTCGACCACCTCGCCAGCAGATCCCCCACATTCACCAGCACCGCGCCATCCACGGGCTCCGCAGCACGGAACGTACCCGGGTGCCGCGGCGCCTCGATCTCCAGCCCCCCGACACGATCCTGGAACAGCAGCGTCAGCGTCCCGAAGTCAGAATGCGCGTTGATCCGCGCCCGCTGGTTGCGGGCTAGCTGCTGCGCGTCCAGCGCTGGGTAGTGCAGTAATCGCAGTTGGAACAGCGACGCTGAGTGTGTGGCTGACAGGCCCGGGTCTGGTACCTCCAGCGCGATGCTCAGCGCGTCTAGTATGCTGTGGATGAGCCCCGCGCAGATGCTGAAGTAGTCTTGCATGAACGGCCTGAATCCGGGGAGTGTGTGCTCCGGCAGCCAGATGTTGGGCTGTGCGGCGTCGGATGCGTTGCCGCACTCAAAGGACTCTTTGTAGTCGGGCACGCTGCGCAGCTTGGAAAGTTCACTGGCGTCGTACTCGTGCTGGGATACTTTTTTGAGCCCCGGCGCGGAGTAGCCGCGGTGATGGGCGCCGCCTGGTGGGTGGGGGGCGAGCATCTTTGTGGCCATAGGGAGGGCGAAGAATTTCTGGGACTGTGGTTGTTAAAAAAACAGATGCCGTGATTGTGTCCCTCTCTTTTTTTTCCCACCCCCCTTTTTTTGTTCCGAAGAGAGCGTACATCTCAAGTGCGTGGCTACGTACCCAGGCGAAACATTGCTCGATTGTGTCCTTGGGCACGCCGTGGTTCGTCAGGTACACGAAGCCGACGTCTCGGAAGGCAGTGTCTATATCACGTGCAACTTTCTTGCGCGCTGGCTCGTCTCCGTGAAGGAAGGCGCCGAAGTCCACGATTGGAATGTCTCGCATGGTGGAGGATGATTCAGTACATGTATATAACAAGACGAACGTAGTGGAAGTAGGGACTTGCTGAAGACGCTCGAGGTGTTTCTGAGCTCGATTGTATTTCTCATGTATTGGGACTTCGATAAGCAGGTAGGTGGTAGCGTTGTTGTGCATACGTCGTGCTGACTCGTGGGGTGCTACTGCATTAGGCATCATCGCTCAACCAATGAGGATGTTGGACCACGGCTCACCTCAGCGACGACGCCCGTCACAGGATGATCTAATGTATGGAAATCTTTCGATCAGTAGCATCAAGTCAATGACTTTGAGTGCGCGTTAATCATGCGACGAGATACCCGCGTTGTCTGATTGACTTGTCCGTCGCAATAGGCGTTACATGAATCTTGTGTTAGTGTTTTAGACATGTTTTGACAATGACAATATTCTGAGCTTTAAGCTGGTAATTATGTGTTTAGATCTCCTGATAACGCAGAGTGACACGAGGTCCATGCAACACGCTTGGAAGATATGTAGCAAGGCTTCAACCTATCTTACCCATGACCCCCAGTGCCCCCCACATATTTAGTGGCGGGACTAGCCCCGGGTGCACGTGCCATTCCGCGCGCTAGCATTCACATCTCGAATTTTTTGCGCCAAGTCCCTGTTCGTATGTATCCAACACCAACAATGGCGGTACAGAGGGCACACGATGGCGCCGACAAGAAGCGCAAGGCCAGGAAGAGGAGAGCCAGGACAGATGGTCAGTTTCCCATGCATGCGAGTCATGAAAGTGTTTGAAGTGTAATGTTTCGCTGCAGTCTCTTCGTCCAGCGAAAGCGACAGCGACAGTGACAGCGAAAGCACAACACAATCACCCACACCAGCTATAGTCTCTCCAAGCCCAGCACCGGAAGAACCCGCAGCGAAGGCGAGTAAGAAAGACAAGCAGAAGAAGAAAAACGAGTCACATGACGTCGACACATCCATGCCCGACGCAGACCCGACACCATCCATAGCACCAGCACCAGCACCAACCCCATCAACATCCGCCAAAACGTCCAAATCCAAACCTAAAGCCCCGACCGCAGATCCACAGCCCAAGGAAGACTTCACGGCTCTTTATCTACGCAAAATCGCCGCGGAGCTGGCCGACGACTTGGACAAGGTGCGCGAGGCGCAGGACTTCAAGGCGAGTAGCGTGCCCATGCTGATCCACGCGCTGAAGCAAGGGGAGAGGTTGTATTCCGCGGAGGAGAAGCGGAGGGTGGCTGGGGCAGTGGAGGTGTGAATCCTGAGGGGTGAGTTTCGCCGTTGCGGAACCCTGGTAACGAGCAGAGGTGCAGAGATAAGAAATGCGAAATATCGCTGTACCTATATACATGTATATTGTGTGGGTGGTTGTATAGAGATGCGACGCCGGCTCCATGCAGGGCCAAGAACGATACCAATACCAAAGCCAATGCTAATACTAATACTTCAATACGCCTCAACGTCCATGCCTGACCGCCACTCCAGCTCAATCTGCCACGCTAGCAGATTCGGATGCTTGATGACCACCATGTCATGCGCGAGCTTCATGACCTTGTCGCGCTTTTCGGCCTTCTCGCCCGCTGGAAGCACAAGCAGCGTGTCGTAGGCACGCGCCAGCAGCTTCTCTTCGTACTCGCGCCGCAGCTCGTCGTCGTTGGTCCAGTTGATTATCTCCTCGTATATGCCCTCCAGCGGGCTGCTGGCGTAGACTTCGTTCTTGACCGCTGTGGTCGTGCCCTCGAGCGTGGCGCCTAGCCGGAGCCTGCGCTCGTCAATCAGTTTTTTTATTGTTGCCGCTTCCTGCGTCTCGTGGATGTCGGCGATGCGTGTGTAGATTTTCGAGGGGTGGGGGAGGCGACCTTCGAGGTAGGAGTAGACTGGCGAGGAAGGGAGCTGGGTTTCGAGGGCGCGGGCGTAGAGTGTCTTGGAGCCGTGTCTGCGCGCGTGGTCGACGAGCTTGTCGATTGCCGACTGGCTGCGATGCGCATCGTCGGCGTTCATGTAGATTTCTGCGAGCTTGAGGCCGACTTGGGTGTTCTCTGCTACTTTGGAGGGGCCCAGGCCTTCGTACATGCCCCGGAGTCCTAGCCATGCTTGGGCATCCTCGGGCTTGATTTTGGTCGCGTCGGCGTATGCCTGGGCTGCATCGTCGTATCTGCTTAGGCCATCGTAGGCACGTCCTAGGAACAGCTTTGCGAAGTAGTTGTTGTTATCCTTCTCCAGCACCGCATTTGCTTGCGCAATGGCTTCCTCCCAGTTCTTCGAGTCGATTGCCGCCTTCGCAGCTTTGAGCGCAGTTTTGGTTGACATGGTGGTGGAATGTGTGTACCAAGAAGATGTCGGAAAGGATATCACAGCCGCTACACGGCGCAATATGGACTATGATCGTCCCATAGTTGGGCTTCGTCACTTCGTGCAAGGCCGTGGTGGGGCGCGGTCTTCTGCGAATGACGCAGGAGCTCGTTAGCGCGAAATCTAGCTTCAGCCCTATGGAAACTCACAAACATCAACGTCAACCATTGTGCATGCAATCCCCCCACCCCACCACTCCTTGCTCCTCAGTTCCGTGACATCTGCCTTTCCTTCTTTTTCAACGCGTCTAGCATCTTGTGGCGTCCTGCATAGCTTCGTTTCCAGCCAATAGTCCGTCCAAAAAAATCATGGCGTCACATGCGGACAGTGCGCACGATCTGCTAGACCTCGACATATCGACATTGCGTCAATTTGTCGAGCTTTTCCCCACAGAAGGTCTTGCAAAGGTCATCACGGGCTGGCTCAGTAGTGGCATCGCAAGACACAAGCTTACAGCAGATGGAAGTGCCGGAGAGAAACCAGACCTCAGTGAGGGCGGGGTAGCTCTCACACAGGATGTCCCAGTCACGCAAGAAGATTGTCTCGTCTTGATGACAGAGGGCATCTCGGAAGCTGAGAAATCGCCTTTGGCGCATTGCTTGCTGGGCGACTTCTACTTATCTCTGGAAGAATACGAAAGCGCCGTGGATAGTGCCCGCAGAGGTCTCAAGTACGCAGCTGCAGAGGCAAAGAGAACCGACTTGTCTTTTCAGCGGATGCGTGATGCTCTCAACAGCACGTTGGCCACGGCTTTAGTCTACCATCAGGCACCCAGGAACCATGCTGAAGCGAAGAGTATATTCGAAGCTATCCTCAAACGGAAGCCGCAATTCACCGCTGCTTTGATCGGCATTGGACTAGTTCTGGAAGAGGAGGAAGAGTACAAGCAGGCGTTCCAATTCCTTGAGCAGGCTCTCAAACAGAATCCGGAAAATGGTCGAATAGGCGCAGAGGCAGCATGGTGTCAAGCACTTGCTGGTGACCACAAAACTGGTCTTGAAAGGCTTCAACGCTATCTGGACTATCCTCAACTGGATGCTTCGACACAACGAGGCCGTGAACTTCGAGCGCAGACACTCTATAGGATGGGTGTCTGCCTATGGGAGCTCGACCCGTCGAAAGCTGCGCGCAAGGACCGTCAAGGAGCTTATGCGAGATTGCTCGCTGCCATTAAAGCCAACCCGAACTATGCACCTCCATATACTTTACTTGGTATCTACTATGAAGATTACAACAAGGATCGGAAGCGAGCAAGACAATGCTTCCAGAAAGCATTCGAACTGTCTCCTTCTGAAGTCGTTGCAGCTGAGCGCCTTGCTCGTCTTTTCGCCAACCAAGGTGAGTGGGACATTGTCGAGGTGGTTTCTCAACGTGTGGTCGATTCTGGAAAGGCACGGCCAGTTCCGGGTTCCAAACGCAAAGGTGTCAGCTGGCCATACTCTGCTCTCGGCGTCGTGCAGATGAACAAGCAGGAGTACCAGAAAAGTATCGTTTCCTTCTTGCAAGCACTTCGCATCAACCCAGAGGACTACTACTCATACGTTGGTCTTGGGGAGAGTTACCACAATTCCGGGCGCTACAACTCTGCATCACGGGCATTCAACTATGCCGAGAACCCCACAGATAGTGTTACCTTTAAAAATACTGAGGATGAGAGTTGGTTCACAAAATATATGCTTGCGAACGTTAACCGCGAATTGAGCGAATTCGACGAGGCTTTGAAGGGATATGAAGCCGTTCTAGCAAGCCGGAAACAAGAATTTGGAGTGTCCATCGCATTGGTGCAAACATTGGTAGAGAAAGGTTGGCACTGTATCGAGACAGGCTTCTTTGGCGAGGCTGTGGACAGTGTCGTACGTGCAATCGAAGTGGCTGCAACCATTACCGACTACAAGCCCGATGCATTCAACCTCTGGAAAGCTGTAGGAGATGCTTGCAGCTTGTTCACCTGGGCACAAGAGAAATTGCAAAAGTTTCCTGCAGCCCAAGTGCAGCAGGTGTTGAGGAGTAAGTCTGATGTTGGCGTCAATCTCGATGACAACAAGGATCTTGACGGCATCGGAGAAGATGCACTAGCCATGCTCGTCTCAAATGACGATTCCTTAGTAAAAAATGTATTGAGCGCAGCCATTCTTGCGCAGAAGCGGGCAATCTCGAGCTGCGCTCATGACATTCACGCGCAAGCCGTGGCATGGTACAACCTGGGCTGGACCGAGTACCGAGCGCATGTGTGTCTCGAACAAGAAGGTTTAGAGGAGCAGAAGCTCACTACGTTCCTCCGCGCAGCCATGAAATGTTTCAAGCGCGCCATCGAACTTGAAGCAGGCAATGCGGAGTTCTGGAATTCACTTGGAGTCATAACGACTACATTGAGTCCGAAAGTAGCACAACATGCCTTCGTCCGCTCATTGCATCTGAACGAGCGTAGTGTGCATACGTGGACTAACCTCGGAGCACTTTATCTGCTGCAGAACGACTACGAGTTGTCCCACGTGGCATTTTCACGTGCACAATCACAGGATCCTGACTACTCACTGGCTTGGGTCGGTGAGGGCATTGTCGCCTTGCTCACAGGGGATGCGAACGAGGCGTTGTCGCACTTTACGCACGCGTTCGAGCTGGCTGAATCGTCCTTACTGCTACCCAAACGACAATATGCCGTTTCAGCTTTCGACTTCCTCATCTCTTCACGATCGACTTCCAGCGACATCATCAACCTCATCCAGCCGCTATTCGCGCTGCAGCAGCTTAGTATCCAAGCTCCATATGACCTTCCGCATAAGCACCTTGCTGCGTTGTTCCTCGAGCGTGTCGGAAACCACGATGCTGCTGTGTCTGCTTTGCAATCGGTAAATGCGACGGCAGAGGAAGACTTTGAAAAGACCGAATCCCAAGTATCCTTGGCTCGTGTCGCTCAGGCAAAGACCGATCTAGCACGCAATCTGCTAGCGATTAGCAATCACAACAGTGCAGTAGAAGAAGCTGAGACGGCATTAGATTTGCTATCAGAGCTCGACGAGGATGCAAGCCAATCGGTACTGTCCAAAGAACAACTGGCAAAAACCAAACTTTCTGCACGTCTGACTGCGGGGCTAGCACATTACTTCAACGGTACATTAGACGCAGCTGTCCCTTACTTCCGCACATCACTGGAAGCTACCGAGTCTAATCCAGACATCATATGCCTACTTGCTGAAGTCCTTTGGGCCAAGGGCGGTGTGAAGGAGAAGTCGGTAGCACGCGATCAGCTTTTCACCGCGATCGAGAAGCACGAAGGACACGTTGGACTGCTTACACTCATTGGAGCAATGGCTGTGCTGGACGATGACACGGAGACCATGGAAGCCATCAAGGACGACCTTGAGCGTCTCCGCACGAACAAAGACCTTACAGATCAGCAGCTTATGCGCGTGGAAAAGATCATTGAAGCTATATCGGTCAGCCTCGGCGGTGAAGAGCAAGAAATCAACGAAGCAAGAAGAAGCGTCATGCTGGCTCCTTGGAAACACATTGGATGGGCAGACCTCGCTGATGCTGCAGACGGTGATGTGTTCGCTAGCACATTGGCGAAAGAGACCGCCATGCGCAATGCGCCTCCAAGTGGTACATTGGACACCACTGGTCTCTCTGAAGCATTGGCAAGGACCGGAAAGGTGAACGATGCGCAGAAGTCTATTGTTCTTGCGCCTTGGGAAAGAGTCGGTTGGGGCGCGCTGGCTGAATGTGTGGAGCCAGCATGAACCAGTCAAGTGCTAACTGAGCGACTATCGAGTGTAATCTTGGGTGCGTAGAACCTTCCTGTAAAACCCCTGAGTGTCTTAATGATGAAGAAAGACAACGCGGAATGACGTGCTGGCGCGGCTGATAAGGATAAGGACATGAAAGTGAAGGTGAAGGTGAATGACGCACGCGCTTGTTTTCAACTAGCCCAACACAATAATAATCCATACTCCTTGAACCATCCACCAACACCACAGTTCCGGCAACACCTTCAAACTCGCACGCGAAGGCGCTCATGATGCAAGCCATGCCGGATTTGTCAACGCCGAAGTGAGTACATATGTTCATGCTGCTCCACATCCTGCTAATCACACCAGCTTCTTCCAAAACAGCCTGTCCATCAAGGTTGGTGGTAGGGTTTTTCACGTTCACGCTGCCCTCATCATCAAGACTTCGGAATTCTTTAAGGCTGCATCGAAAGCAGAGTGGCGCGCCGATCCTTCCAAGCCTATCGTGCTCGCCGATGAGACTCCAGAGAACTTTGAAAAATACTGCCAGTGGCTCTATACGAAGATGGTCTCGTTTAAAAATCCATCACTCCCGAATGCGTTCTACAATCTAGTTGAATTATACATTCTTGGAGAGAAGATTATGGATCAGCAATTTCAAGATGATGTCATCGACGCCATGATCGCTGAACATATCACAAACTCACAGTCTTCGAAATTCTATGCTAAATGCCCAGACCTCCAAAGTATCAAGTTTCTTTACGATGGTACACCGGGAGTATCACCTATGAAGCGTCTTATAGTTGATCTATGGGCCTGTTACATGACGCACGATTTTCCAGACGTCGAAAAGCTCACAGACGACGCGCACAAGCCCTTTCTTGCCGACCTACTCCCAGTTTTAATCCGCTCACGCCTTGTTCATGACGCCTCAAAGTTCAAGCCGTGGTCAGTACGCAAGAACTATCACGTCCACACTATGACTGCAAAAGGGACTGCAAGAAAGACGTCAGAAACGACTTCAGAATGGACAGTTCCAGCAAAAGTGCAGGGTATGGCGGCACTATTGTTTCAGAAGTGGTCTGGCCCGGCTGCTTGATGCATAGCGGAAGGGCATCATAGTGCATTCAATAGAGGCAACAAAAACGATTACAAACCACAGGGAAATCAGATCTCTTGTAGTACTACGGCATGTACATCCAGCCCCGAACTGATTCCGGGCTGATATTCACCACCCACCAGTGGAGTTGCAGTCATAATTAGGCAGAGCAAATAACAATGACACAGAATTTGCAGCCTAATCACAATTCAGCCTCCCCAATCACCACGCATCACGTGAAGCCTATTCGCAAGCTCGCGTGAGTAAGCGAATCCCTTTTACCAATTCAAAACCCCCGTTAGCATGTTTACACTACGTGCGTTCATTCAAACTCGTGTGCATAAAAAGGTAGGACTTCTCACTATAGTCGTGCTGCTATGTTTGGCTTCTAAACACACCTTTAATATAAGTGGCGGCATATGTCCTGTGTCGCTGAGGCCTTGTGATGTATAACCATGATACCGATATGTGTCACCACCACGAGTCCACGACGTGCGCATTGCCTGTTGCATACATGTATCGTAACCAACCTCCACCACGCGCGTTCACCCCGCCTGCGTATACTGTATACTTTGAACCCTTACCTCTGATCTACTACCTACTTATCTTTTCCGCGTAAAAACGCGACCAAACACAAAATTTCTGGCGGTTTTCTCGCTGTAGCGATCACCTCGTCCAAGGAGTGAGTGGTAAGGACTCTGGAGGAAGACTAAAGTGGGTCCGACAAGGGCATGGCCTTGGAGAGGAGGAAAATCGAGGAGCTGGAGGATGAGATGGGGGCGAGGTGGTGGTGGTGGTGGTGGTGATCTGGGCCGTCCAGACCTGGTGGAGTGGGATGGGGTAGAGTTTTGAACGCAAGAAGACGGATCCTGTTAACGTTAAGGACGTTTAGAACGTACATGTGGCTGCGGACAAGGGCGATGACTTCCCCTTTTGAGCGTGGTTATGGATCTGGTGCGTGGTCGTCTACATATATAGAAGCTTAGGTTTGCGTGCAGGTCCGCTAGGTATTCTGCGTGGTGATGGAGTTGCTTGGTAGAAGAGTTGATATATTCGTTCGAATTTACCTGGAGAGAACAAGACTGTAAAGCTAGTAATAGAGGCGGCAAATAATATTGGTGGGTTGGCAGATCATGATACTGAAATATTGACTCCTCGAATCGACCTCATAACTGAAACGCCATTATCACGCCAGGCTTGGTCTCGAGTGTCTCGATATTCGGAAGTGGTTATAAAATACCATGCTTACTATTGCTTGCTTAATGCACAGATACTGTGGCCTGTGTATAAGATGCGTATCAACGTTGTCTTTTCCTTAGGAAGATGTTAATTGTTGATGGTTCGTGTGTGCTTGGTATCATGCGGCATCAAAGCATCAGACGCTCCAGAAAAGCCTTGTCCCGCGAGGTTTGGTTTGAAGTGAAGGCGTTGGACGAGAATCGTTTTTCGTTGTGTTCCCAGCAGAAGTCCTGTCTTGAAGGTAAAGGTGAAGGTGAAAGACATTTAGAGACAATCCTGCGCAGATGAGCAGATCGATGGTAAAGGCAGGAAGGACCCTAGGCTGATGGTCCCCACGCTCGCGATACGCCTGGCTATATAAACTCGGACAACCTGCTCTCCACCGTCCTTGCATATCGTAGCACGAAAACCCACTTCAATTACTGAGCCGCACCGTTACGCCATTATGACGCTAGCTGATTATGGGATCATCGTAGAGCGTGAAGAGGATGCGAAAGTTCCAGAGTAAGGCTACTTTTCCAGACGAATAGGATTAGCTGACGCGTGACCAGCTGCACCGGCGAAATCATCTCCATACAACTGGAAGACGCACTCCGTCACGTGCACAGCGGAGTTCTTTCTACGTCCTCCAAGTTCTTCAAGAACGCCATCAAGGACGTCTGGCGACACGATGGCTCCAAAGCAATCGACTTGAGCGATGTCAATTCGACTATCTTCGACCTATACATACAGTGGCTCTACACTGACAGAATTACAAAAGATCCCCCGTCAAAACTAAATCACGGGATGTACCAGGCACAGGTCTATGTCCTAGGTGAGAAGATCATGGACGTTCAGCTCCAGAATGCGGTTTTGGCGACTATCATCACAGACCTGATTGACTGGGGAGTCGAGAGTACAGTCTGGTCGACGAGTCAGGCGATTGTGGCGCTCATTTATGACGGCACCCCATCAAACAATCCCGCTCGGAAGCTTCTTGTAGACATGTGGAAATGGAATGCAACTGTCGTGCTGGAGCAAGATGCAACGTTTTTGGCCTCGATGTGCAACGAATTTCTGGCTGACTTGGCACTGGCCCTCTATGCCCTGGAGAAGAAGGAATCTAGGTCGTCACCGCACTTTCGTTACATGGACCCGTACATGCTCCCAGAAGACGCAGAGTGACGGCACGCCAACGCCACCAGTTCTCGGGCTACGAGTAAACGCAAGAGGATACACGCTGGCTAAGGAAGGCGGAGATGCGGGATGGAATATCACGGACGGCCATCAATAAAATCTGACTTGACTTCTATGATAGCCTAATGATAGTCATTCTCTCATCCATCCCTCTGACTTACACTAACCTCAACCCTTAGTCCCCCCTCATCGAACCTGCAACCTCCCAACAACATTATACAAATCAACGATCCTTCTAGCTCCGTGGTATGGAACAACCGCGTCGGCCACTGCGACCCGTTTAGCCTCTCGTATCCTTCTGCCTAAAAGTGTTGGACACGGCATCCTGAATGCCCTTACGAACTTAGCTTGCATACATCAATCAACCGTATATAAATCGTCCCCTCCGCTTGCCACGGCTACAAAACCATCTTACCTCCCTTTCACCATACCCGACCACGCAGGATTCGGAAAAAAAATCCCCTCTGACCCATACAAGCCTCCGCTCCTCACGCAGCATTGTTACCCGCTCGCTCGAAATACTACGACTACGCTGGAAACTGTCGGAAAACACCGTAGCCATCGCTCCATGTCGCAGATGCTCCGAACACAGGCGCTTCCTCGCCACCACGTTCCCACGCACAGCACACGCCCAACAACCTCTCTTTCCGCCCCACATCGACAGCACACAGCCACAGACCCGCCAGTCCCCAGCATCGAAGTAATCATCAGACACATGCCGGCTCGGAGCTTTTGCGCGAAACACGTCACGAAAGCAAGGAACGACGCAGCCGGGGCACACTCCCAACACCCCGTCCCCCCGTTACCTTACTCGCGCTGAACAACGCCGTGGTTTCGCGCGGCGGGTCACGGGGGCGAGCGCATCGGTACCGCTACTAGACCATACACCCAGACAGCGCGGGACGCTCAATAGGTATATACCATCAAACCGGACTCTCTTCTGCCAACGACCAAACAAAAAAAAAGAGCTTGAAACCCAACAAACGGAGATTACTTGCATCCCAGTTTTTTGTTTGCGAGGGAGGGATTGGTCTGGTGTGATGTTTTTTTTTATAAGGGAGAGCGTGGCCGAGAGTGTGTGCCGCGGCTTTCCCCCGGGCTCTCAACACCTACTAGGCCTCCACTCGCTGTCGTGACCTTTCCTTCCTCCCGCGGAAGCACGGTGTTTAGTATACTGTAGGCTGTCACTGGGTACGCGACGTTTGGGCGTGAGGACTGTGTGGGGAGGCACATGTTACTACATACCGTACCTACCTACCCACCTACCTATCTGCCTGGGTACAGATCTACCAGGCTCCTCGACATCTCACATCCGGTTCGTTGTGGCGTCGGTAACCATATGGGTGCGAGTACTGGCTGTAGGACTGGGAACGTGGTGCCTGGGTTCTAGCCAAAGGACATGGCAGCGTTGGAAAAGCGGAGGGGGGAAATGCAAGTGTGCGTTGCTGGGGGAGGGATTTCTGGATTCTGCTGGGAATGTGAATGTATGTATCTAGCTGGCTACTGTGGCGCGTGAGAGGGTAAGTGGGCACATGGCATGCACTACGTACCCATCATTCACGCAATGCTTTCAAAAACAAAAAAAAACGCCGTGGAGGAAAATGCTTGGTTGATGAATACATGTACACACGCGAATTTAGACGGCAGGTGACACCGAGCACACGCGCAAACACTCATGGAAGAAGAATTGTGGAGAAGAAGGAGAAGAAGAAACGTTCAAAAGCCAAAGCCGCCTGGAAATCCTCCAGGCCCTTGCTGGAACTTGAAACTCCCGCCTCCGCCGGGAAATCCACCGCCGCCGCCTCCTTGTCTGAACATGAACTGCTGTCCGCCAAAGGGACTGCCATGGAACGGATTTCCCCCCTGTTGCTGCTCGGGGTTGTTAGGGTCGTCGCCGCGGTCAAACCGCTCCTTGAGCTCGGGATCACTAAGAACCTCGTACGCTTCGTTGACGGCGGACATTTTCTTCTGGGCGTCCTCGGGGGTCATATTGTTTGCGGCGGCCTTGTCCGGGTGGTATATTTTTGTGAGTTTGCGGTAGGCGCGTTTGATTTCGCGGTCGTCTGCGTCGCGTGTGACACCGAGGACTTTGTAGTAGTCCTTTTGCTTGGAGCGTTTGAGGAGGGTGTGGGCTTTTTGGTGGAGGGCGTCGAGTTGGGGGTGGGAGTGGTGCTCCTTGGCGAGGTCGAGGGTACGGATGCAGGCCTCGAAGTCGTCGGCGTCGAGTTGGGAGGTGGCGCTGTGGAGGAGGCCGTGGAGGGAGTGTGGGTTTAGTTGGAGGGCCTCAGCGCAGTAGGGGGTGCCCTTCTTGTGGTTGCCCATTTCGAGGTAGGCTTCGCAGGTCATTTCTACGAGGGATTGGTAGAGACCTTGTGGGGAGTTTTTGTAGATGTAGCCTTGGGAGATGTAGTCTTGGAAGTCCTGCTTGACCTCCTTGAGCAGACCAGGGTTTTCTTCGCCGCGGTCGATGAGGAGCTTGGATGCAGTTGCGAACTGGCGCTTCTCCAACATGGCGCGCACTCGCTTGAGGTCTTTCTCGAGGTTCTTTTCTCGCCGCCTTAGCTTCATGCAGGCCTTGGAGTCGGGATCTGACTGTAGGCATTGGGCAATGTGCTTGATGCCCTTGTCGGTTTCGCCCAGCGAGTAGAACGCCATGGCGGAGCTCTGCAGATGCGGTTCGATGTTGCCCGTGTTGATGTGGAGGAGGTGCTGCAGATCGCTGATGCCCTCGACGACCTCGCCCTTCTCGAAGCGACAGCGGGCGCGAGTCTTGCGGATGTCGTAGGCAGCACCCGCCACGACGATGGCGGTGCCTGCATGGCCGATGCACGCGTCCCAGTCGGCCTTGTCTGCAGCCTCTTGTGCCAGAATCGCTGCACCCTGCGCCTCGTCTAGCCGTGCGACCTCGTCGGGCTTGCCTGCGGCCTCGTAGTCTTTGCGCGCAGCCGCCCAGTCGGCCTTCCTCGCGCGTATCTTTGCTCGCTGCAGCAGTGCGCCCTCGAATCCCGGCTTGAGTTCCAGCACCTTGTCGAAATCGCTTTGCGCCTGGGCGGTGCGCCCCAGAGAAAGGTAGGCGGCGCCGCGCCGGAAGAAAGTGAGGTAGTTCTTGGGGTCGCGGGTAATGGCGACGTCAAAGTAGGTCAGTGCATCCTGCGTGTCGCCCGCGGCAAGCTTGACGCCGGCGTCCTTGATCAGTTGCGACACCGGAGTGTCGGCGGGGATGTCGGCGGCCGTCAGTGCGTGGGCGGAGAGTGCGAGGCCGAGGGCGAGGATGGAGGTTCGGAGTATCATGGCGTCAGTGAGGTCAATGAGTGGCTGGTGGTTGGTAGGAGAAGGTCCGGGTGAGGCAATGGAGAAGCAGCAGCTGGGGGCGGGGAGGCTTTAGCGCATCTGGGGCGGAGAGGGCGGGAGTGTTGTAATGGCTGTGGGGGGTATTTGTATTGGCTGGCGGGGAGGGCAGTATTTGTATTGGCTGGCGGAGAGGGCGGTTCTTATATTGTTGACAAGTCTGCGGTTGCAGTTCAAAGGCCAGCTTTCACGAACATGTCGCTTGATCCCTGGACCCTGATGCACGTGCAGGGATCCCCCTCGCTGTCTTAGCCGCGTGCGCCACATGCCCGCCATGGACAAAGTGCTGCGCCACAGGCCCGGCGATGACATAACGAGCCGCGACCGCATGTGCCCTTGCCAACGTCGACTCCCCTTGCTCTGTCCTCCAGGCTCTGTTCCCCTCCCTCCCGCCCAACATGTCGCCCATTCGTTTGCGAATCGACGGGCGCACCTTTCGAGACGCCCACAACCGCGAAGTCATACTCCACGGCATCAATGTTGCTGCCGACGCAAAGTTCCCGGCCACGCCAGATCAGCCCTCCCACGTGGCAGACAACTTCTTCGACGGCGACCATGTTTCCTTTGTGAACCGGCCGTTCGCCGTGGACGACGCTGCCACGCACTTCTCGCGCCTTCGGAGCTGGGGGTACAACACAATACGGTACATCTTCACCTGGGAGGCTATCGAACATGCTGGGCCGGGCAAGTACGACGAGGAGTGGATAGACCATACAATTGCCATCCTGCGCAAGGCAAAAGAGTACGGCTTCTACATCTTCATGGATCCGCACCAGGACGTTGTACGTTCCGTGGCATCCGACTCCGGCAGCTCTCTATCTAATCGCATGCATAGTGGTCCCGCTTCTCCGGGGGCTCAGGCGCACCCATGTGGACGCTCTACGCCTGCGGACTCGATCCGGAATACTTCGCCGTCACCGAAGCCGCCCTTGTCCAAAACACATATCCAGACCCAGCCACATTCCCCAAGATGATCTGGGCCACCAACTACACACGCCTGGCATGTCAGCTCATGTTCACCCTTTTCTTCGGCGGCCGAGACTTTGCGCCCAAGGCCATAATCGACGGCAAGAATATCCAAGACTATTTACAGGGCCATTATCTTGGCGCATGCGAGCACCTCGCCCGGCGCATCCACGACGCGGGTGACCTGTGGCACGATCCGATTGTCGGCTGGGAGAGTCTCAACGAGCCCAACAGAGGCCTGATCAGCTACCAGGACATCACAGCCATACCCACTGAACAAAAGCTGCAAAAGGGCACTTCGCCCACGGCTTGGCAAGCGATACTTACCGGATCGGGCAGAGCTTGCGAGATCGCAACTTGGGAGTTTGGCGGCATGGGACCCTACAAGTCCGGCTCAGTGCTCATCGACCCACAAGGCAAAACCGCGTGGCTGTCGGCAGACTACGACGACACCAAATATGGCTGGAAACGCGATCCAGGGTGGCGACTGGGCGAGTGCCTGTGGGCGCAGCATGGAGTTTGGGATCCGGCCACCGACACTGTGCTGAAGAAGGATTACTTCGGAATAGATCCCAAGAATGGTGCTACGATTGATTATGAATACTTTACGAACCACTATTGGCTGTCACACTATAGGGCATACAGCAAAATGGTCAAGTCGGTGTTTCCAGATTCATTGATGTTTTTCCAGCCGCCCGTGCTCGAAATTCCACCCTCCATCAAAGGAACTGAGGATGATGATCCTAACATCATCTTCTCACCTCATTTCTACGATGGCATAACTCTACTGACTAAGAAATGGTACGCATCCACAGGACGTCGTCTTTGGGGTTGAACTGACATTTCCAGGAACCGCGTCTGGAATATCGATGTCTTTGGTGTGTTACGGGGCAAATACCTAACTCCAGCATTTGCGATCAAAATCGGCGAGGGTGCAATCAGAAACTGCTTTGCATCTCAGCTCCGGGCAATCCGCGAAGAAGGTGAAGAGTACACGGGCGTACATCCATGTATCTTTACTGAAATCGGCATACCTTACGACATGGACGACAAATATGCGTACAAAACCGGCAACTACAGCAGCCAAATAGCTGCGATGGATGCAAATCACTTTGCTCTAGAGGAGAGTAAAGCTAACGGCTTCACCTTATGGACCTATGTCGTAACCGTAAGTCTGGCGGTCGAGCTTGCAAACCACGACTAACAAAGGCAGAACACGCATTATTGGGGCGACCAGTGGAATGGGGAAGACTTGTCCATCTTCTCGCAGGACGACAAGGCGGTGCCAGCAGGTGCATTTTCGCAAAGCGACTCGCGCGCGTCGCTTGACACGGACTCGCCATCGTTTTCAAGAGCACAGTCGGCAGATAGTCTTAGCATTACCCCGTCCAACCTACGCAAGACGGTGACGACGGAGCGAATGAGCTCAAGTCGGACAGAAGGCGATGTTCGCGGACTGCGGGCTGCAGAGGCCTTCATCCGGCCGACGCCAGTGGCGGTGCATGGAGATGTATCGTGGTATGGGTTCGATCTGAAGAGCGCGACATTCAAACTGGGGCTGGCGGCACCAAGCCCGACTTCCGAGGATATACCGACGACTTGTTACCTTCCAGAATTCCACTTCCCCACGGGGCAGACAAGCGTGCAGGTCAGCGGAGGGAAATGGAGCATCAGCTCGGAAGAGAGGGATGGAGCGCTGCAGCAGGTTCTGCGGTGGTGGCATGCTGCAGGCGACCAGACAATGACGGTCAAGGGTGTGGTTCGGAAGCCAGGGACTCCAGTGGGGACAGACGAGGACGAGGGATACCTGCAGCAGTGCCAGAAGCAGAATTGTGTAGTCATGTGAGGAGGAGGAGGGGAGGGCATGGATGGGTGCCGGCAGATAGTCGGGACGGAAGCGTGGTGACTGGTGCGGTGCGGGCAGACTCGAGAGCGAAATGGGCGGAGCAGCTGCACGGTGAGGTAATATGGTGCGATGGTCAGGTCACGCTGTCAGCATTTTTTGCGCGCATTCGATTTGGCATTGCAGAAGGGACCAGGACTGTGCAGGCATTGTCGCTTGGCTTGGCTGCCAGGAGCATGATGAGGGGAGCGATGAATGTACATAATATACGAGTACATACATGTACCAGCTCAGTACACGAGCCAGGAAGCAGGAATAGGATTGCCGGTTCCGGGTCAGCAGTGGAAGTGGCGACGCGGCTGGTGCAGGCAGGCACCAGGCAGGCAGCTGATCGCGCGTCAAAGCGAGACGCGCCGGGACCTCACCCTCTGCTCTGGAGCCAGGAACGGCAGGCGGCAGGGCGCGTCGTCGCTGGCACGGCCAACGTGATTTGCAGCGACTTGTCACTTGTCACTTGCGCCGTGTGAAGCAGCAGCTCCCGTTGCTTCATTCATTTATTCTCCAGCCATCCACTGGCGCCCGACTGCGACTGCCTCTGGCTGCTCGGCGCTTGCCTTGTTCACCGCCAGCACTGCAGACTTTGTCTGGGTCGACGTTACCGTACCGGTACATAGTACCTACCTAAGGTAGGTACCTACCATACATAGTAGCTACCGGGCGCGCCAAAGCTCGCGGAACCACCCAACCGTCTTCTCTTCTCTTCTCCTCCACTTCCTCCGCCTGCGCTCCCTGCAGCCCCGAATTCTCGCGTCCGGCCACACTGCACAGATCCAGCAAACAACGTGCGCCGCGCACAAACCGCCCCGCCTGCTGCTGCTGCTGCTGCTACTGCTACTGCTGCTTCTGCTTCCAACAAGAGCTCTATAAATAAACTTGGACCCAGCCCTTGGCTGAATCAGCCTGGGCCCCCCCGCTGCACGTCGCCTGCAGGATGGACGCCGGAAACCAAACCCCGCCGCGACCCTTCACCAACGGCGGCGGCCAGGCGCATCCGCCGCAGTCCAACGGCCACACCCAGTCGCACCTTTCGCAGGTCCTCGAGGCACTGCAGGCCATCTACGCCCCGGCCTCGACCAACGACACCCGCCGACAAGCCACCGAATACCTCGAGCAGGCGAAGCGTCACCCCGAAGCACCTTCCCACGGCCATGCCCTCGCCCGCGATGGCTCGCAGCCCGCACAGCTGCGCCACTACGGCCTCACCATGCTCGAGTACTCCATCAAGTACAACTGGGAGGACTTCAGCAACGACCAAGCCCTGGCGCTTCGCGGCTACGCAGTCGAGCTGGCACAGGACATTTCCGAAAACGATCCCACCTACCTGCGAAACAAGGTCGCACAGCTGTGGACGGAGATCGCGAAGCGCAGCTGGGGCGCAGCGTGGCTGAACATGGACGAGCAGCTTCTCTCGCTCTGGACCAGCTCGTTGCACCACCAAGCTGTCGTGCTATACGTGCTGGAGACGCTGTCAGAGGAAGTCTTCAACCGCGACGACGCTACTGCAGGCCTTCGAGGCAGCGAACTCGGACGTGCATGCGTTGAAATCTTCACCCCGACTGTGGTTCTGCACGAGCAGCTCCCGACCCGAGACAAGAGCCTAGAGGTGCGCTGCGGAGATGAAGGCTGGCTGAGGAGGCTGTGCGAGAATCTGGCATGGTGCTTGGGCCAGGACTATCAAAACCAGGAAACCATCAGAACAAGCGCAATCAAGACGATGAACGCCATGCGGGCTGCCATGCCCTGGATAATACCGAAAGCCATAGGTGCGACCCAGATTGTCGATGCCGTGTGCAGGGCATTGGCGGTGCCTGTTGTCGACATGCAGCTGGTATGCTCGGATAATAAAATGTATGACTGGGATGTTCTGCTGATTCCGTACAGGCTGCCGTCGAAGTTCTCCAAGCAATCTACACTCGGCATCATCTTCACGACGACGAGTTCGTTGAGCTGGTATGTCCCATGTTCACGCCTGGCACGGTCTCACTTTTGCGCGAAATCTATACCTGGACCTTGGCCGACATGGATGTCAACGACATCGATGACCAAAAGTACACATTGTGCAAGAAACTCTCCGAGGTATGATGCACGACAGAATAAAGAGCGAATATGTTTTGACCACGCTTTGTAGTTAGCTAATAGCCTTGGACTTTTCATTGAGCAAAAGCCTTCGTTGATTCCTAGTGGCAGTGACCTTCCCGGCTTCTTCAGCTTCCTCTACGACATCATACGGAACCCCAGTCTCGTCGTTTCGATCCCAGTATTGCACTGTTGGACCAAGCTACTTCGCTCCCGGGTGGTTAGAGACTCTGATGTAGTCAACTCCATGGTCGGAGGTCTACTCGAAACTTGCTGCGCACGACTCATCCGCTATGAAGCACTACCAGAGGAAAGCGAGGATGTGACATTGCGTTTCTTGAATGAGGACATCGACACTGTACCAGAACGTCATGCGTTCCTCGGCAACTATCGCAGATTTTGCGCAGATATCGTCGAGGTGCTCGTGCGTAAGACTCCAGTTGAAGCTATGCAACACATTCTTGCACAAGCTACCAACATGCTGCAAAATCTATATCATGACCAGCCGGCTTTTCAACGACAGACATTCTCAAAGAACTCAAACCCTGTACTTCTGGTAGATGCGCAAGTCACAGTCATCGAGGCTGCTCTCAAAGGGTACATGAAATGGATATCAGCACAAGGTGAAGAAGCCCAGGACAACGAACGGATACGTAATTCTCTTGAGGACTCCCTCGAAGAATGGGGAAGACAGATCCTGCAAGCACGTTTCGAAGACCCAGAAATTGCGAGGAAGATAATCGCACTAATTTCGACACTCTCGACCAAAGCGCTGGGAGATCGTTCAGGCTTTGCACTTACCTTTCTCGAGTATATGCTCACAATACGCCTGGCTGATGATACAGATTACCCACAATATTCTGACGCTGTGAAGGATCTTGAACGCATATGCAGCCTCGAGATGCAGAAGCTTGCCATGAAATTTGCCGATGATTTTATGAATGTATACGACCAATTAGAAGCCAAAGTGAACGAAATGATCAACGACCCGACCACAGATGAGCGTCAGCGGATGGCCTATTCTGCTTTTTTGTTCATCATAATACATAGATGCACGACCTTAGATCGCGGTACACAGGAGGCGCGCATGAGACAAATGTTGGACCGCGTGAAGGACGCTTGGCGAAACCAAGATTTCACACAAGCCATTTCTTCTTTTCCGTCTTTCTGTGGTGTTCTCGGCATGGGTCAACTGCCTGAATTTCTTTCCGCCAACAACTTTAGGGGCATTCAAGACTGGTCGGACCAACCGCTCCCTAGCGATGGTCAAGCTTTACAAGCATCGATTCTTGAGAGGTCGCAGCAACTGCCCTTACGGCTTACCAAGACCTTGCTAGCGGCCTCCACTGAGAAGTTGCGTGATGGTTCAGCTGCGTACGAAACTGCCGCTATTCTTTGGGCTGAGGCTATACCTATCCTGCTTCCGAACCTTTTACAGCTTGTCAGTCACGCGCAGGCTTTCAATGACATCGACAATCACTGGTTGCATCTCCCTCCAGAGCTGCAACAAGTTATTCGACGAGTGCTGACAGACCGGTTTTGGCAAGCGGGTATCTCGACGGAGAGCAGGGATGACTTTTTCGCCCGAGTGAGCGGTTCCAAATCTACCTACGAAGGGTTTGCTTCTACTGTACGCGGCACTGTGCGACAGATCAGAGAGAGCTCGTACTACATCTTGTATTCTCTCACTCGATTTCGCGATTTCTTCTATGGCATACAAGACTTGCCGGGGCCTCTTAGTGAAGCCCTTTTCGGCCATGCAGGTGCGCTTACATCGCATCATCTGTCTGTATTACTCACAGTATCTACACATCTGATCGAAGGATGTCCGGCACAATTGAGATCACATTTTCTACCGCCCATGATCCTGGGGCTGTTCCGAGAACTCGACAGAAAGATCACTTCAGAATGGAACGAGGTTGCCCAACAGGTGGCAGAGTCGGGAGAAAACGACAACCTGAAAGACGAGATGAAGACGGAGAGCATTCTTCGACAGCTTACGTACTCATCGGTTTCGCTCGTTGCTGTCCTCCTCGACTCGCGGCAAGGTAAGTGATGCATCGCATTTCCTCCAATCCTTGGCGTCTTGAGATCACTTCGAGGCCGGGCTCGGGCTAACTCTCACAGAATTCGCACGACACGATGACAACATAAGAAGAGATGCTGATAGTCCGCCCTTATGTGATTTTATTCTTGCATCACCTTCCGTTCTGGAACCGATTCTCATATTCTGCAACTCTACCATTCGTGTGCGAGACACGCGGTCGGTCGTTACTATAGTCCGTGTGCTCCGAACTCTCCTTGCTCGATTCAAAGAGAAGTCACCCATTCGCGATTACTTTTGCAACGAAGTCCTCAAATCCGCCATTACCTCGCTTCACGAACCATACTTTGTGGACTGCCAAAAGGAGCTCGCTTCTCTCATTGCCGGCATCATCCATCTGGACGAAGAGATTCCCCGGTCGATTATCCTATCTCTTCCCGGCATGAGCGACCAGTATCGCGTCAGCCGCCGCCTTTCGCGTCTCCGGTCAAGCAATCGGCAGGACGACCGGATACAGCGCAGTATTGTGCTCGACCTGCTCAGCAGCATCAAAGGCGTCAGCATCCACGAGCAAGGCAAGATCCAACGGCCCACGCCTAAGAAGAAGTCGGCCATGATGGAACAATACATGAGTGTTGATCAGCCAGCGACGATTGTCAGAGGGACGAGTCCAGGGCTCGTGGGGGTGGCAGATATGTTTGGTGGCGAGTAGAATGCGTCGCTGGCATGGGGTTCTTGCGGTGGGAGGAAGAAGAGGGCTTGCACCTTTTGAGCGGGCAGGAACTGGCCGGTTCGGTGTTGGCCTTTGGGGGCGGTCGATTGGGGGCATTGCATGTTGGGTTGGGGGGTCTGGGCGAAACTGTGTTAGACCAATTGTTGTCGTTGTGTTTTGGAAATCTTGTCAAATATCTTGCATAGCATGGGTTATCCGGCGGAGGTTCCTTTTTGTTTCGTTGGTGCTACTATATGGGGGCGAAGAGGACGGAGGGCGAGTCTGCCCGTGTATAGAAAGTATGAAACATATGCAGTTTACTGTAACTCTTTGTACTGTAATAAAGTATGTGGTTTATTTTTGGGGAATCGACCAAGGCGGCTCTGTCATCAGCAATACCTACAGGCTCTTCTCAATCTCCGCAAGCTCGTTCATACACTGTGCGATACTGGTCTTCACAGCCTCACCAACGGGCAGATACGGTTTCCGCGGCTTCAGCTTTTCTTCCGCGTTCTCAATGCCCGCCGCCTTTGCACTGTACAGACTCACTGCATACTTTGTGGGCGCAATCCCCGCCTTGATCGGGCTCTCCGCCAGCGCCGCCTTCCGCTGCAAGTCCAGCGCCTCCTGAGTCCTCCCACTGGTGTAGAGTTGATAAATCCTGGCACACGTCTTGGGAAACACATTGCTGAACGCAGACACACACCCCGCGCTCCCGACGGCCAACCCAGCAACCATCCAATCCGCCTGTCCCGCAAACGTCGAGAACTGGCTCCCCGGCAGCTCAGCCACGAGCCGCGTGATTTTCGCCACACTCCCACACGTCAACTTGACCCCGACAATCCTCCCCGGCCACTTGATCGCCAGCCGCGCAATGGTCCCAGAATCCAAATCCACGCCATTGCACAACCCGGGGAAGTTGTAAATCACCAGCGGCAGCCGACTACTCCCAGCCACCTCGTCGTAGAAACCCTCCGTGACCTCCCTCGTCGTGGCTGCCGCGCCATAGTACGCCGCGGGCAACAACAGCGCATAGTCCGCGCCGCCGTCCACGGCATCCTGGATCCCCTCGCGCACCTGCGCGACCGAGAAGCCGGACACGCCGACCATGAGCGGGAACGCGGGGCCGACGGCCTCGCGCGCGCATTTCACGAGTGCGGTCTTCTCGGCGCGCGTCAAGAGAAAGGCTTCGGCGTTGGAGCCGAGGACTACGAGGCCTGTGAGCCCGGTGCGCGAGAGGTAGGTGAAGTAGTGGGCTTGCGCGGACAGGTCGAGGGTGTGTGTGGAGGCGTCGAAGAATGTTACCGCGGGGCACCATACGCCTGGTGGGGGAGGGGGGGACATTGTCGGTGGTGGTGGTTGTAGTTGTTGTTGTTGTGGAGTCTTTACGAGTATGGTATGGGATGGGTAGACTACGAAGTACCGGTAGGCGGGGGACCAGTTGGCAGTAGATGTGTTGAGTTTGAAATTTCCCCCCCTCAGGCTTTTTACTTAAAACACGCAAGCCTTGTGTGTGTGTTTTTGTATCGATATTGGAAATGGTGGTCCTGGGAATTGGTTGCGGAGAGATTCACTCCTTGGACACACGGTAGATAGACGGTAGACGTCAAGGTGGGATGTTCATACATCGGTACCGGTACAATGTCGGAACACGTTCCGAGACCCTGCAATAGCCGCAAGGCGTTGGCGCCGATGGTCTCCCGATGGCCAACCCATATCTGAACCGGAGACAGTTTGGCGACTGATAATTCCATCCTCGCGCTCGTGAAAATTCCCCAGGATCACAATTGATTGCATTATTTGGTTGACGAAATGGAGCCGAGGGGTTCCTTGAGGAGCGACTACCGATGTGCCTTGCTGAAGATGAAAAGTATCAACACCCCAATTGACTATCAAACCCATTAGGGGCCTTTGTGGTTCTTGCACTGATTCTTGTAAGTCATTCGTAGCTGGTAACTAGACAGCATACCTATCTAAGAAGAAACCCCAGCTTGACGGACCCGTTGTTATGGCTAGACACCTGCGTAGGTTCAATGTGGGCAGCGTACCTACATGTAGTTTGCGAACTGCACTTGCTGTGTCACAACATTGCAGCTGAAGCACTACAGTCATCGAGAAGAAAGAGGAATTCATGGGGATATCTACGTGCAAGCTACACAAAACCGTGCAAAACGCTGTCATGGAACTACGGACCGTATGCAATCATCACCACGTACCGTATGCAATCATCACCACCCCACAGCGCGAGCGACCCACTGGACCGGCTGGAAGAGCCAGTACATGCCGAGAAAATATCTGGCCCTTCCTGGGAACCGTCAGGCGACGACGGGCCTGACGCTCACGGCCACGGCATCCGTCTTGGACGTCGGATCGACGACCTCGGGCCTGCCGTGCTGCTCGCTGAGCAAGCCCTCGAGGCGCGCAATCTCTGCAATCTTGAGATCGACCTGCTTTTCCGCGAGCGCGTGCGCCTCCCGCGCATCTTGGACGTCCAGCAGCGCCCTGTCTCTCGCGCCGATGGCCTTGTCCTTTGCTTGTTCCAGGAGGTTGACCTCCGCCTTCTTGGCAGCGACGAGCTGCTCGTGCTTTGCGAGCTCCTCCGCAAGCTTCTTCTCCGCGGCAGCCTTGTTGGCGGCAATCGTCTGCACATGCTTGGCGATCAGCTCCTTGGCCGCGACGTTGTCCTTCTGCGCTTCGCTGAGCAGGTGCGCCGTATCGGCCAGCTTGGTCGTGAGGTCGCTTGAAATCGTCCTCTCCGCGGCGAGCTGCTCGGTGAGCGCATCGACCTTCTTCTCGCTCTCCTCGAGCTCGCCCTGGGCATGTTCCAGCGCGACGGTCAGCGTGGCGACCTTCCTGTCTCTGTCTTGCACCTGCTCGCGCAGTAACTCCTCGCTGGCTCGCGACTTGGCGAGGTCGTTCTCAGCTGCTTTGAGCAGCGCGTGATCATGGGCGTCGTGCTCGGCATGCTCGCGCTCGCGGTCTACAAACTCCGCCTCGCGCGCCGCATCGGCCAGTTGGTCGGCGGCAATCAGGTCCCTGAGCCTTGCGTTGTCGGCCTTGAGTGCCGTCTTATCGGCCTTGAGGGCAGCGATCAGGCCCCGGGCGGCACTCAGAGCAGCGTTTGTGTCGTCAATCTTCTTCTGCATCTCACCCTGCTTCTTCTCCGCGAGCTTCTGGTTGTCGACAATTTGCTTCTTCAGCACGGCGTTCTCGCTGCTAAGCACGGCGTTTTTCTGCTTCGCATCCTTGACTTCTCCTTCGAGAACAACAATTTGTGCACCCCTAGCTTCTGACTTCTTCTCCAGCTGTTGGAACGACTTCTCGAGCTGCTCGAATTGCTTCATAGCATATTTGGCGAGGTAGCCAGCCTGGTCGACAAAAGCGGCTGAGTATGATAGGGTGTCGACGAGATTGCCGGGGAATGGGAGAGGGATATTTGTTCGAGATAACGCAGGGGCTGTGCGAGGATGGCTGCAGTCGAGCTCGACCTTGTGCTGCAGTGGGCGGGGAGGGTTGAAGTTGTGCTCCGCGCCAAGTACAATCTTAGCCGCTGTCAGCTCCTTAAGAGGAGTGTCAGGGTTAGAACTAGACTTGACGACGACCTCCAGACCAGCAGTGGCAGCGTTGATTTTGCAGTTCAGTGTATAGTAACCGCCCTGCGTGAAGGAAAAAGTAGCAGTGTCAGACTTATCCGAGACCACCAGCTTGGATGTAAAAGCCGAAACTGTTTTTGCAGCGCCCTTGTTGTCCTTGGTCCACTGCCACAGACAAACGACGGGCTTGTCCTTGCCGACGCCTTTGGGCAGGATGGCGATGATCGACTCCTCCTTCGCCCACTGCAGGAAGTCGAATGTCCCGGTCCAGATCCTGGCCTCGTCTGTGGACGAGGCATTGGACAACGGCAGGTCGTACAGCCGCGTCAACCTGACATCGTGCGATGTACCGTCTACAGCTTTGATCGAGACCTCGAGCTCTCTGTAGCCCTTCTTGGACGTCGCCTCGTAGGCCACAAAGTCGTTGTGGAACCCAATGACATCCTCGCCAATCTTGGTCACGAAGACTTCGTTGGCTTTGAACGAAGAGAACTTGTTCTTCGTGTACACGTACACGGCGTCTCCCTGCTCCACGGTGCCATGGGGCAGGACGACAACGAAAAGCTCATTGTCGAGCTTACCGTGGTAGGTATAAAAAGACATGGCTAAGAATTTTTTTGTGCGCTGCTACGAAACAAGTGAAGATATTGTAGGTTAATGAGGATGAGGATGAGGTTGATTGGAAACGAAACGCATGCATCGTCTGGACTTTTATACTCGACCGCTCGCTGCAGCCTGATATGTATTCACTGTAGGCTCAGCGCCTGAAGGTTCACGCAAAGACGCCCTGGATGATGCCTTTGCCAGCCACGAACATGCCACTACACTGTCTGGCTCCACCAGAATGTTCCCATGCAACTAGGAGGTCACTCAATTAGACTCTTCGGTCCCGCCGATCTGGAACGCGGACTGGCTATCAATTTGATGCATGGATATCACAGACCGTGGCTGACGGCGTGAACATGTTGCATACATACATACATAGGTAGGCGAGCTTTTTGGGAATAAAGCTTGGTATCGACGAGCTCTAGGACCGACCAAGTCAACTGTAGTCTGTACCTATTGGCTCGACGGTTTGTATCACGCATGCCCATGGTCAACTTGCTCCAGAGTCCAACGTCAAAAACTGCCTGTGCCGTACTAGGTCCCGGTGTCAACTCCGTCGACTTGGACTAGACGTGCGTTTCGCTCCTGACTGCACGTATGAGTTCCGCGCGAGTGTAATGACAGTGCGACACCCACGACCAGAAGTGTGAGAGAGAAGCATGGTGCAAGCTGATTGGGCGAGGTCGACATCGGATAGGGACATGGTTTATCGGCAAACCCGCCATAGCCGAACTGTGGCTGGCTCAAACCATACACTTGTTCAGCCGGGGGCATCCCCATCCAAGCCCAATTGAGCGACGCAGCTCGTGGCCAGACCTCTCTCCACGCAATCACATCGCGGTTTGGGTTTGAGCAAGCGACGGCCCGCCGCGCAAGTCTGCGGGAAACCCTGTCCATGGGTAGCCCCTGGCTACTTTTGGCTTACCACTACGCGCACAGCTGAAGTCTACCGTCCTCAGCTGCAGCCACCGAGACACGGAGTCGCCTGGTAAAATTGGCGAGGCTGCGCGTGGCTTGCGCACTCCAAGCTACCATGTGGTGTCCGAACACGGTCTGTTCGGAGATCCCGCCCTCGTCGTGAGGGCGAAGAGGTGAAGTGTGCTCCAGGCCTGTTGCACGGGCATTAAGCGGATGTAGTGATCCTGTTATTGGCTTGACGAGCATTCAGCTTTTGGCGCTTGGCTATCCAGGCCCTGAGGAATCGAGCGCTCAATATTGGAGGCGAATTGGAATCTACTTACCTAGTGCATTGACACCTGGTGTTTCTAGCATACATATGTAGGCGGCCGTCGCCTCGTGGTATGGGTTTTCTTCGTTGTCCTTGATTCACTTTGGCTTTGCCATCCATGAGCGGGCCTTTCTATATGCCCTTGGATTCTGTCATTCATCCTTCATCCACACACACTGGAGATATGACAACCTCAAACATGTCTGCCCCAGAAGCTCTGACCAAGGAGAAGCTCGACGCTATCGATATTAACGTCGCTGAGATTGATTCTCAGAATCCCCAAATGGAGTTCGACAAACTCACGATGCGAAGTCCAAGGATGTTCCCCAAGCCTATTGTCGGACAGCCGGTCCCCCACGGCAATCGTCCCTTCAGCCCGGACATCCTCGTGCCTACACCAGTTCCACGCGGCAATCGCCCATTTAGCCCCGACATCTCAATCGGTCAGCCAGGCCATGGAGGGTTTCTGCGGCCTTCAAGTCCCACCGGGTCTGTGAGGAGTTCATACAGCAGCTCTCGACGCCGCGTCAGCCACCACACCCACTGGACCGGCGGCCATTCACATTCACATCGCTCGGAAGTTTCTAAAGAGCTCTCCCTGCAAGCCGAGACCGAATTCCTGTCTCTCATGGAGCTTATGTCGGGAATATCTCGACGAAGTTCCTCCCTGAAAGAAGTGTGGATGAAGATCATTTCCGAACGCGATTCATATTGTACTGAACTGGATCGCTTGTATGAGCGTTGCGAGGAGTATTCCGAGACCATCGAGACTCACCGTCGTGAGCAGCACAGTCATAATCACGAACACGAAGAGCGCAAGACTGAGATATCCAAATTGAAATTGGAACTCTCGGCCGCGATTTCTGTCAGCACAGGATACAAAAAGAAGCTTGCTGACCGTGAGACTGAATTGGGCAAATGTCGCAGTGAAATCGCTGAGCTCAAGGACGTGCATAAATACTTGAGGGAAGAACACGAAAAGACTTCGCGCACTCTCGAAGAGACCAAGCTCGAGCTCATTGCCGTGAGGGACAAATGTCACCATGCCGAGCAAGATGCGAAGAAGCATCGCGGGGAGTATGAGAGTCTTGACACCAAGTATGTGGAGCTTACAAGCAGACATGAGGAGCTTAAAACCAAATTCGCTTCTTCGCACAAGGAGGTGGCCACCTTGAAGCAGACCCTCACCGTGATCAAGAATGAGAAGCATGAATGGCTGCACGAGAAGGGCGAAATTGAAGAGCGTGAACGGAGGTGTCACAGTCGCCTAGATGAAATGAAGAGTGATCTCGAAGAGCTCCGCACCTCATACGAGAGGAAGGAACACGAGCTTCGAGAAACTACTGAGACCCTTACGAAGGTCAGGTATGAGCGCGAAGAATCCGAGAAGAAGGTCAAGGAGTACAAACGTAAATTACACGAAAAGGGCTGCGAACTGGATGATGTTAGGGACAAGTGCGGCAAATGGCAGCTCAAGTCTGAACATTATCACCGTGAACTCACCTCGATCACAGAGGAGCTCACTACCAGCAAGACTGAGATCACCCGGCTGGAAGAGTCCTTCTCAAAGAAGACGGAAGAGCTACGTGTGCTTGTCATTGAGCATAAACAGCTCCGCAAGGACCTAGAGGGTAAATGCGAGGAGTCTGAAGGTCATCACCGGGAGATTTTGGTTCTGCAAGAAAAACTGCGCCGTACTGAGATCGAAGTCACGAAGAAATCAGAGGAGATCCACAGTCTACATGAACGCATTGAGCGCATCGAGCGAGACTTCGAGGATGCCAAGTCAAGATGCGGCAACCTTGAAGCAGAGCGCGATACTCTAACGAGCACCGTGCTCAAGCTCAACATCGAAATCGAAACCGTCAAGAAAGAGTGTGACGCCATCCGGGGCAAGTTGCATCAATGCGAGATCGAATACGAGGAACACCGCAGCTCGTACACCGGCATCCACGAGAGTCACGGCGCATACGACCACGAGATCAGCGGTCTCCGGGCAATGCTCCGCGAAGTGCGCGAAGAGCGCGAAAAGGCCATCACCATGCGCGTTGCTGCTGATCGTGAGCGCGACGAGGCTCAGGCACGTTATGAAGCAAAGTGCCGTGAGGCTGATCGCCTAGAAGAGCGTCTGCATGACTGCGAGTATGGGCATGGGCATGGGCACTTTGGGCCCGGACACGGCCACCATGGCCCTGGCCACGGCCATCATGGTCCAGGACACGGTGGTCACCATGGAGGCGTGATACGCATTCCTGAAATCCCTCATCCGGGCCATGGAGGCGGAATTCGCATTCCTGAGGTCCCCCCACCGACACGGGGACCTGTTCGCGAGCCACCTTTCGTCGGAGAGCCGGAGTAGTTCTTATGTGATATCATTTTGTAGTGCATCTTCTTTTAGGTGATTTGGTCTACATTCTTCTTCTTGAGTCGGTGGCTGGGCTTCTGTTCACTATCCAATCGTCAGTACTGTTTTCCTGACTCACAAACATTCAATATTGCTTCTGTGTGAATGGTATTTAGAGCATCTAGCGATGCCTTATTTCTGTATGTAGTATACACAATCATATTCACTTTGTAGTCAATCAAACGAAGAAACATGTCGCGCATTCTGTCATTGTGACACTGCGGCGCAGGCTGGTACCGTCAGATGCTCACCATCTTGACCTGTGGTGCTAAGTCCATGACAACAGACAACCAGAATCTAGCTTCTGCGTATGTTTACGTCTGCAAACCGAAGATGCGTTTTCGGGAGCCATCATTTCTCGCTGTTACCGTGGATCTGTCAATGCCGACTTGCATGGATGCATGATTCTAAATGCTGCATAGGCGTCGAAACGTGGGGAGGCAGGAGGCCCCGATGTGACGCAGGTTTGGCCAAGACTTCGGTCGTGCTGACTATTCTCTGTGCCGAGTAGGCTCTTGTTGTCAATGGTCTTCGAATTCAATGCGACTCGCGAGCTGCTCGATGTAGTGGTCAGACATCTTTGCCTGCTTCGCAACGTCGAACACCAGGCCAGATGACTTTCCTACTATTTAAAAGAGGTGATGAATCTCTCTCTCACCAGCTTCAATCAAAGCGCGCGGTGCGGTCACATCTGGCGTTGTAGTCGAATTTGCCCTCGAAACGCCAGTGTTGTGTTCTGTACCATTACCTAGCCCATGCTGTGCAGCTGCATGAACCGCTACAGACTGAGACATGGGCTAACTTATCTATATATTGAGATCCCGGGTTCATGTTGTCGCTGCACTTCCGCAAGCCATCGATGCTTCGACACAGCACTAGGCTCAGGAAGCCACGTCAAAATCCGGCATTTGAACGCGAGCAGATGATAGATTGACGAATCAGATTTATTTACTTACAGCAGAGATGCTACATGGTACTAGTATGCACCATCCCGTTCATTCCAAACCGACATAGGCGCAGGTGAGATGCTACCATAGCCGCTTTGGACGGGCATGCCTGCCACAAGCTCAAAACCACTAGGCTTTGCCCCTCCCGCCCCCAGAGCCCATATACTTACAGCTATCCTGTTTTTCCCACGATAGTTCAAGATGCCCTCAGGGACTGGAAATCGTCGTTGCGGCCCAATGCCATTTGCAAACTTGCCAAACTGGTAGCCATTGACCCAAATCTGTGCTCGCCAACCTTTTCCTTTACCATCGAAAGCATCTCCTCCGAAGACGAACGAAAGCGGAATGTCCCAGCCGCGAGGTATCTCAAGGTCAACATCTAGGACGTAAAAGCCAACGCCTGGTTGCGACAGACCCTCCGTCGGACCTACACTGTCCTTCCAGGATTCAATTGGGGCACCTGGTAAATGGAAACCGTTGCGCTCTACCCACAACGCGCCCTCATTCAGCGGCCCTCGCGTTTTGTCAGGATAGTCTTCGCCGCCAAGATTGCCAGTAATTTTCCAGGTTATATCATTCCTACTGCGTGAGTTATGCGATACATTGGTAGCATGACCTGGCAGATCGTAGCCAAGAATTCCGCGGGGTGTCTTCATTTCATTGTAGCCAACGAACCAGTTCCCATTGTGTCCCATGTGATCGACTAGAATCGTCAAGACATAGGGATCGCCAGCAATCAGTCTGGGCAGTGTCAAGGTAGTGTTAGCTATCGCAGCATCCCCTGTGCCTGGCCAGGAACCAATCCAGGTACTGTTGAGCCACGCCGAGAAGGCGAACGCGGACCCGCCAGAGACGTTGAGATGCACAACACTTTCGAGTCCGGATGCATCAAAATGTCCACGAAAGAGCAACGACCCGCCGTTGTACCCATATTCAGCACCCCAGAGGACTGTTGGGGTCGTGAGTGGCCAGTACGTGTTGTTTGTTTGACCGTGATCTGCATCAGTCCAAGCAGAGTCATCGTACTCCAGACCTAACTCGGGTAGGGAGTCTATGTATTTCCATGTCAATGATTGGAGATCCGGTAGTTCAAATTTTCGTGCTGTAAACGAGACTTCTCCACGGAGAAAACCGTTGGGATCTAGCGTGGTTGATATCTTCTTGCCGTTGAACTTCAGGCTGGCAATGCCCTTACTTGCACCACCAACGACCTCAATTGTGGTAGTACAATTGACGTCACCGTGATGCTGATCTTGCCATTGTCACGCTTCGCAGTCCGCACAAGGTAGCCCGCATTCACGATGATGTTAGAGGTTGACGAAGTATTGTGCGAGTATGTGCCTTCGGGCGAAGTGCTGACGGTCCAGTAGTTGTAAGCTGAGTTCCGATCGAGGATGATCACGTAAAGTTCCGGGTCTATTTTGACGAATCTTCGTTTCGAACTCGTGCTCCAATTCAGGATAGTGCTGCCGTTCCGATTCGAGAACTCGATCCCCAACCCTTCCACCGCGGTCGCGCCACTTGTGCTAGAGAATGCAAGTTCGTGGGTCTCGAGTGGTCCTCCGTAAACGATCAAAACGGTACGATCATCGTACTTCTTCCACGTGAAAATCTCCGCCGTAGAGTAGAGCATGTGAAAATCCCCAACGTCGTAATCCGTAACATGGATCTTGGAATCTCGACCATGCATCGATAGTCTACCTTCCAGCTGTGGAACGGTCAAAACTCCGATACTAGTGGGTATCTTGAGGGAATAAGTTGTTGTTGAGAGTGAATTGTACTTTGTTTGTCGAGCGATATAGAAATTAGTCTTCTTGCCGGACAGCTGGGTAACAGTGATGTCCTTAGTGTCCGTGTACAAACCTGTTGTGTTTTGCCCGGGCACAGCAGAGGCGAGTGCAGGGGACGCCTGCACGAAATGCGCGATCAATTTGGCCTCACTGTACTTTTCGCGGTGAACCTGACGCTCCTCCGTAATGGCTGCACCGTAATCGTAAGAAGTGTAGCCGCCGGCATGTCCAAGATTGCCCCAGTTTGTACCACCGAAAGTCTTCAGTATGAGTGCTCGCCATTCAATTTATAAGATAAGATACAAAAGAAACTTACCATGTATACATTGAATATGGTAGCGCCAGCTGCGATGTTATTCTTGTAGAATACCCTCTCGAATTCGTGATTGGTAAACTCGGCGCACTTCTCAAATCCGTCGCCCCCCCAAGGTTGATAGGCACCACCTTGGTATTCGACCAACATATAAGGTGTGCTAGGACTTTGCTCGAGGTGAGTTTGCCTCCAGGTTGTTGGGAGTACATCGTCAATCCAGTACGTGGGATCGGTGCAATTCATGCCTAGCGGGTATGCATCATGACCATATATATCTACCGGCGCATCCGTGCCAGGAGCGTTGACACCGTTTGGCCACGCTACATTGTTGATGAAGGGTACCACGATTCCGAGATTTCGATATTGCTCCATCAGGCCATTCATATAGTCGGCATCGGGGAAGGTCACATTATTCATGCCCAAAGAATACTCATTCTCGGGCTGGAACAAGATGACTGGACCGCCGTTGGTGATCTGAGCCTTGGCAATTATGTGTGTGATCGACTCAATGTAGTGCTTTGAGGCTTGTTGATAATCGACATCAGGAGTTCTCAGATTACCAGATATGCGTTGGAGCCAGCCGGAAAACCCACCTCCTGAAACTTCCGCGTTGATGTAGGGTCCCGGTCGCTGTCGCGTCAGCATTTACACGACATATCAGAACAGAACAACATACAGCGACTAGATAAATACCAGTCTTCTTGGCGGCATCAAAGTATGGTTCCCAGTCGAACAGTCCCTGAGCACTAAACGAACCTGGCTTAGGTTCGTGTAGAACCCATGCAGCGTAGAATGAGACACCATTATAGCCGAGAGCCTTGATCTTTTGGAAAATATCAAGCCAAAGACTTGGCACTGGGAGTCTAAGGCAGGGTCAGACTCACGCCATAATATATTGATCTAAGCATCGTACCTGAATGGGTGAAATTCGCCTCCCCAAAACACGACTCGTTCTCCATGCACAAATAGTGAGTTCTCATCCCACGTGACCTGGCAAAGGATTAATAAAGTAGCGTGTTTGGCTAGGAATGGGTCTGACTATGTTTTGAAGTGGCTCGCGCTCTTCCACATGGATGTTAAGAGTAGGCCGACTGCCAATTGCTTGTGCTATGCCATATGTATAAGCCAACGCAAGCACGAAATTTGCAAAAGAGTACGCAAAGCGCATGATTACAACTTCGAATTGTAGAAGGAAGGACGTTTCTATTGTGATGCCACTATGAAACTTTATTAAATACCACGCAGGTTTTCTCATTTACAAACATGGCAATTCGCCAAGCGGGCTGCTTAGGAGCACTATGCCGATCACTGATATAATTCTTCTCAACGATCAACAGTGACCACTATCATTCCCTTCCCTATCTTCCAGCAGGAAAGATGTTTAAAATGTTGCTGCAAGCAATCTGGAAACGGAAAATTATTTTCCTGTGCGTGCGGGGTACGGTCGGAATACAACCCCTCAGGGCCATCTGCTGTCAAAACAGCGCCTAGGGGACTGCATAAGATTGACAGACCGTCGAGTCAACAACTCCGTTCATGTACTATAGAATAGAGAGGTGTTAGAAGCCAAAAATCGGCTCACAACTGCCAGACCTCAAGGTTACGATATTGAGCGACCAAGGGTTGCATCTGGCGAAGCGCGATTCGGCCACCACGGACCACCGGACCAGTATCGGTTTTGATGTCGTCAAATGTGAAAATGGATAGACCATTGATCGAAAATTTTACTTGTCGCTTATCTTTCACGACTTCAATCTTGTAGAAGGCACCTTTTGCGTCATCCACCGGCGGCAAAGGATCCGCACCTTGGGCGACTAAGTTGAACCCAGGTGATTTTCGAAGATTTGCTAAATGAAATGCACGTTCCTCTGGCCAACGGCGACGAAAGTAGGATGCATGCAACAAACGAATGTCGCTAGAGTGGTATTGAGGATAGGAACCGTTGCGTGGTTTAAGGCTTTCGTCGAAGATGCTCCCACCGGCAATTGATGTTGCGCCAAAGAAGAACATTGCCAGGCCGGGTTCTTGTCGAGGAGAAAACTCCCAGCTGATGCGGATACGATCTGGGAAGACTTCCGGCAACCAATACACAAAGTAATCGTCCGGTCCTCCAGCTCCTCTCAACTCGAGTGTATTATTATTGACAGAAGCGTCCAGGAATCCTTCAGCAATCCAGCCATTTATCGCCTCACTGCTGTTGAATGTGTTGCGATATAGCAACTTTTCAGCAGCTGCAATCGCTAGCAACGCTAGCATTGGAAATACCGCAGAGAAACGCATGCTCCAATATGCTTGTAACTGTGTTACGGAGGCGATCGTATTGTTGCAAGTTCGTTTTGTTGGTTCAACACCGGCACTTACCGGCACGACTCGAAAATTACGCCGTTGTTTATTGCAATGTCATGAACAAGATGAAGAAGAATTGCGCAGACCAGAGCTCCTTCTTGTAGGAGGAGTAGCGTAGACTCAAATCGCGCGTTGGGTAGAAACAAGTGTTAGCCATCTCACTGCATCTAAGTCTTGAATGGCCCGTATGTAGTGATTGTCTAATGAGATGGCATCATCATCATCTTTTGCTTGTTGGCGATCATTAGGAAGAGTTGAAATTTGGCGGCTCGGTCAAGATGACCCGGGTTGGTTTCGCTTCCACGAATCCACCAATGATCGCTACGCAGGAGTCGTCGATATTCGTAGTCATACGAGTCATGCAAAAACATCAAGCTCATTCAGGCCCCTGCCCCGGAACTTCCGATTACGAAGTACAAGGATCACCTGTAGAACATGACCCTGTCTGATTGGTGCTACCTTTGCGTGCTCGACATGTTGTGGAATAGCATGTTTGCGTGAGTTCGTATTAGACAAATTCCGATCATGGCACGGATTATGTTAGATATCCAATAACGTGTACATTATGCATCGCGGCTGACAAGATAACAGTATTTCAATCCAGGCTGAATGTGCATTGGTGCCTAGTACGGAGCGATTTGGTGAAGCATAACTCGAAGTCTTTGCCATAGCTAATTTCCAAGTCTGATGGTAAGGAGCCAAAGGATTCATTCTTAAGGATGGTCACAGTGACCTGTGCGCAATATCTAATGTCTGTGTACGACTTCGAAGTTCCGAAACCTCGCTGGCCCACGAAGAACAAAAACAAACAGCTGTGGCTACTATGGTGGCTAGGGTTAGGTCAGATCAGAACGCAGGGTTTGCGTTGGTGAGAAGCTGCGCAAAGTAGGCCTGAAACCATGAACCGGCCTCGGGAGCAGGCTTCAGTGCATCTGCCAGTCCGCAGTGCGCATCGTACCTCACTGCAGTCGTGTTGGAAGTACCATCGCATTCACCTCCAGGTTTGACCCATACGTAAGCGTCCAACAATGGATCGTCAGTTACTGAGCTGGGTCGGATTCCGAAACCAGTCCCAATCACGTTGCACCAGTCACCCCAAGCTTGCTGCAATGTTGGCTGAACACCGTTGCGACCTGAACTTGAGTCAGTATTTGTGCGAGTCAAACATTTAGTGTTTTCAAATGATCCTACCAGTATCGGTCAAGAAGTGCGCTGGGAAACCATTCTTGGTCAATAATGGAGCGAGCGCATTGACGTATCGCTTCTCGTCACAGTTGGTGTTGCCTTGCGTATATAATGGGCAGATCGAGATGCTCCAGGCATTGTAGTTGGCCACATTGGTGACAAGGCCACGAACTGCAGCTGGTGATCCTGCTGCTTTATACAACGATCCAAATAGTTCAGCAGCAGGTGCGATGTTTGCTGTCCATCCAAGCCAACCAGCATGGCCAGCATCAAGGTACATAATAACATTCTTCAAATTCAGAGTTTTGATGGCGTATGTCGTCAGCGTCTTGTAGGCATTCGCGGCGTTGGCACATTTTTGGACATTGGTGTTGGTAACTAGATTTGCTAGACTGTCGGGTTCTACGCGGGCGGGTTAGCGTTGTGGGAGGATTTATGACACACCAACATACCAATCACGAGAAGGAAAGTAACGTCGGGAAACGACTTGATCTGTGCGGCAATCATGTCTATGTATTCTTGATACAAGGCTGTGCCGTTGTTGGCGAGTGAGAGCTCTCCATTAGACGCCAGAGCAGCGCAGTCACGCTCAGGGAGATCGTAGACCACGAGAGGTAATACCAAGTTGGCACCAGCTGCGTTCTGCTTTTGCACATCCTTTGCAAAAGTTGCAATAGTTGGGACTTTAGCTCGGACATCACTAATAGTGCATGATTAGATATCGTATAATCTGTACGAAAAGACAATACATACAGCCAGTAGAAAGTGCCAATTTTGGCAACATCGGTCGCTTTGGCGGCCAGAGCAGTTGAGCCAGCCGCTGCTAGAGAAGGAGAAGCTAGGCTGACAATTTCAGATGCATAGAAAGGATTCGCGTAGAAGCCTTTGCCTTTCAGCGGGTTCGATGAATCTGCTGGTACCGTGGTCACTGTGGCTAAGCTTCCTGATGTCTTGCTGGTCTTCAGAGTTGTCGCGACGATCGTTGCTGCTACAGTAGTGGGAGCTGCAGAGGTAGCTGGGGATGAGGCACCCGGCGCAGTGCCTGGCAAGCACTGAGCATAATCTAATTTTCGATGGTCAGCATAAGGTGCAACATGTGCAGAGCCAGATCTAGCTTACAGTCGTTCACCTTGGAGCAGTATGCACCAGATACACAGCTCGTGCTACCGGAAAAGCCTATCCCACCACCTATCGATTTGTGAGCGACGGTTTTGTCACACCCCAGGAGGAGACTCACATTGCTGGTAAAGGCTACCCTGCGCCGCAATCGACGGCGTCAGGGTTGCGATAGCAAGAACTCCAGTACCTTTCATGTCTTCGTAGAGTAGCAGTCGTAGAAAGGTGGTGTTCAATGCCGATTGTGCTACCTATTCTTCAAGCAGGCAAAGAGACTTTATAAGCTTCGCCAATCTCTCCAAATGGCAAAATACGCGAAGTCCCTCCTGGTTAAAGCAACGGCTTGCAGGCTCGTGAATCCGCGAAATTTGGTCAAGTGGCCACTCACGATCTCGCTTGCGGGATTCTCGCGTCTCTCCCGACTGAAGAGCTATGAATCTCGGGCGATGGCGTTCGCGACCTACCTCACGGTTTCTGTGCATTGGCCGCTGACGACTGGTCTTCAGGTACGCACCTGAGATGGATTGCGGCTAGCAAGATTGCATCGTCGGGAGTCGATCAAAAAGTCAGCAGGGATCAAGTTGAATTACCGGGTTCATCATAGTCGTCGAACCTGGTTTTGATAGATCGTGGCTGCGTCTTGCGAGTAGTGGGCTATTACGAAGACCATGTGACTTTGTGACACAAGCAACATTCGATGGATTTCACCATCATTGCAGGGTTCCATGACAGCGTGATGGGCGCACTTTTGGCAGAACAATATGGACATCATATCTAGATATTAAGCAACGATTCGAGAAGCTTCGTGAGACAAGGGTTCACAACGGTAATGAAGCTTATTCGTACTAGCGCGAGGCTTGAGGAGAATGAAGCAAGGAGATTCGGCCATAATTAGATAAGATCCTGGGGTCGCGGCGCCATAAGTGGGGAAGAAACCTGGGTTCAAGTTCGGAAGTCGTTCGTCATTAACCGCGGTACGACTGCATTCCATTCGCCTTGCAGACGATGACAGAAAGCCGCCGATGTATCTGATGGCCGAATGATTACGGAGAAAGAACGTCTGTGTTATCAATAAAATTGTTGAGTAGGTGCTGCGCCAAATTGTGGTCACGATTACAAAGGCCTGGATTATTTAGCCTGTCCGCGCAAGGAACGCTGCACATGCGTCAGAACGTGTTTCTTCTCTGCTTGAGCTGCGCCACCAAGGCACTCTTGTACGTGCGATTAGAGAAGCACAGCGAGGGAGGCAGTTGTATTTGATCCCATTGAACTATCCTGTGGCGCGTTGCAGACTTGTGCCTTGCTCGTTCCGCATTCTCCTAATTTCTGAGCGGCGCCCAGTCCTTCTTCTGCTGCTCGCTCATCCACGGACCAATATAGAGACCTTTGCCAAGTTTGAAACCACGACTCCTCAGGAGCATGTACATTGCATTCAAATGAAAATACCCATTTGGGATAACGAAGCTGTGAAAGTAGTCTGCCAGACTAGTCATATGCAAAGTCTTGCCCCCAACTGAAACATCCACACTCTTTCCCGCACTTTCGTTATATTGAGATTCATCCACCGCATCAAACACGGTTTCAAGCTGTTTGAAGAAATTGACAACGGCGTCTAGTGATGTGAAGCCCGGGTCGAGGTTGGGAATAGTGGACGATCCTTCTAGGTGCAAGTTTTGCAAAGGCTCTAAAGCAAACTTTGCAAGGAGAATCGGCTGCATGCGAAAAGGAAGCATATCTCCGAAACGGGCATCGAGTATGTCATGTTCGCCGGGCACTGCCCCATGCTCCGCTGCCGATATCTCTTTGGTCGCAGCTGTAAGGATACTTATAGCACTCGAAGCAAAATTTCGCAGGATCGGAATTGTAGTGCCGTAAAACGAGTACGCGATAGGGTCTGTCATGTTCAAGCCTTGTCGTATTAACTTCGTTGTGCCGTACGGTGAGGAAAGGGAAGCTGAGGAAGCAGCAGTTCAGTCGATAGGTAGTGCAGCGCGAACGCGACCAGCCGAGGTTGACTCCACGAAGTGATGGACGCCGATCAGAGCGAAAATCTTCATAGATCCCTAGCTTGATACGGCGTGCCTCGGCGAACCAATTCCACCAGTATCTTAGCTTGCCGACAACATTTCGACCACGCTGGTATAGATACATCGTGATTGAAAGTTTTGTGTGCTGTTTTGCTTGCGAGCAACGGCAAAGAAGACCCAAGTAAAATCGCTGTAGATTCGTGCGGCTGACTTGACGAATCAAATCCAACGCTAGTTCCCGATAAGGCGAGGCTGTTATGCAGGTGTTGACGCTGGATGTTGACGCTAGATTTTGCCCGTGGAGAGGATGTATACTTTTATCACATAGGCAAAATCCTGCGACGTCTCATACCGCCGGCATTGATCTATTTACTGGACAAAAGCGGTGTGTGATTCATTGAGAATATAGTTGTATAACTTCAAGAGGTCGAGCAACGATTAGGAACAGAACGCTCGCGACGCCGAAAGCTCTTGATGTATGTCGAGCACGTGTAGAGATGGCGTATACAATCCCACGAAAGCAAAGCATTGACTGATACTGTTACAATCGTCGATGCTTGTATTTGCACAAAATTTGCATGTAATGGACAATTTCGAGACCATGATGCGAGGCACTATGCAGTCGTGCACGAAAACTGACCACGTTGCTCGACATCGCGCCATCAGTTTTCGGTCCTACGTAGATTTATCAGGCTTGCGCGTGTCAATCTTGCCTCTCACGCTAGCTTGTGCTTCAAGGATGCCATTACCTTTAGTTGCGAACATTCGGAGTGTTTGGGGGGTGCTGTCGCGCTCACTTTTTTTGCATGCATTTCAGTCGACTTTAGAATAATGTTATCGTTTCCGTTTTTCTTAGAATAATACCACATGGATGAAGTCATCATAAACTACTGTAAGATTGGTATTAGAGGGCGCAAAAACGAAGCTTACGCATGTTCCCTGTAAGCTAGTGAAAGGAAGTTTAGCAGTATTTGCTTTAGGCGAGAAGTTCCATAAATTGTGACAACATCAGATCGGAACATGTAGGCCAAACCCAAGGATTCAATTCCCTCGGACTATCATTGTCTAACATGGGTCTAGGACCAGATCAAAGCACTGGAACATGTTCAAAGTGGTGGCGCTACCCGTTTACGTTCACCTTGCCAAACATAGTGTCACATGCGGGAATGAATAACTGCTTACAAGCACTTCCCAACCATAGTAGCTGATTCAAATGACGAGTCCCAAATATACACTATCTACGGCGCATTCCTAGCCGTGACGCTTCACAGTTGTCCTACAGTATTTTGCACCGCGCCCAGATCGATTACTAAAAACCCTGTCTCTAGGAGGGCTTGACTTGTGTTGCTCCTCCTTTATCTTTCAGTCCATCGTCTTTAGCATTTTCCGTCTTTAGCCGAGCCTTCTCCATCTTTTCGAAGCACTTGATCACTCCGTATACACTCGTACTAGTTTCCGAAACTGAAGATACAATGCCGATCCCTGAAAGGATAAGTTTCGTGGACGGATCAATTTTCAGTTTCTTTAAGCCTCCTAAAATGATTCTTACGGCCACAGCCACACTACCAGCCATTTCACTGATCGCCTCACTGTCCCAGGTGCCCTCGTGAACGCAGCGCATGAAGGTGCCAATTGATCCACAAATGTCCGCCGTGTTAGAAAGACTTTCTTCATATTCTTCGTAATGTAAACTGCACCAGTAGAAGATCATTTCGCCGATGCCAAATACACCCGCTGCACATGATGAGAAAGTAAGCGTATCTATCTTCACCGCAGTATTTCGAACGTTAATCACGGTGGAGAAAAGGAGTGCAAAGCCTTGAAAAACATTGCCGACACCACGAAAGAACTTGATCAGGGCTAAAAGATCCGGCTTTTTATCGCTCGTCGCATGGATAGGGTCGTCGTTGATTGGAGCATGATCGTTCGGATTCATGGATCTCATTTCGACACCTGCCTCCTGTCGCAATTGATCGGCACTTTTTGCTTTCTTATAGGACTGGCCATCTGTAACCATGGTTTTAATGCTCTCGATGATGCTCATTGCACCAGTGAAGGATTTGCCTATATCCTCAACAATCAATTCCCATAAATGAGGCATAGCCCAGTCATCGTCGTCCTTAATGTCAGGTTTTTTATCACCTTTTGACACTACAGGCTTGCCACTGGTGGCGGAATCTTTGGGAATCGGAGCATTGTTCAAAATGGCGGGGCCAGGACTTTGTAAGTTAGTAACCTTAGTTGCCCTGGTTGGCTCATTCGACGAATCTCGAGCCGAAACCTTTATGTTGAAGATGGTCGTTTCGCTAATCAATGTCGTACCCTTGGAGGTAGCCACCCTCGCATCGATAGCCGGTATGTTGTGATCACCTGCATCTTTGGGTTTGGCGGATGTCTCGCCTGACAGCATTTTATCTCTGTTAAGGCTCAGCTTTCTTGTTTTGAAGAATGGATTGATTTCGATGTTGTCGAGATCTACGCGTTCACGACTTGGCAGGCCTTGCCCTTGGAACAAAAAAGCCATGTTAATCATTGCTGCAGGAGCAAAAGTTACGAACCCCAGCACGGTAAATTTCTGTGTTGTCATGTCTTCCCAAGCATCTGTAAGCCCCGGGATGTTCCACTCATCTGTAAGTAGCGGTAATAGATCATCCAGAAACCCGGCCAGACATTCGAATATTGTTTCAATAAATGAGGTGGCTACATCCCAAAAACTCCAGAATATGCCTTTGAGAGCGTTTAATACGCTATCGATGATCTTTGAAGGTTTCGCGGAGACAACAACAACATTTTTGAGGAGCGCCTCCCAAAGCTGCTGAAGGGTACTAGCCAAATCTGCTATGGTGTCCTTAGGAAGATCATCAAGCCTTCTTGTAAGCTTGCCTATGTCTGGAAGGTTCATATCCGGAATCTCTTCAAACAATGCCTCCAATATCCAGCCGATTGGGTTGATTTTCGAGAGAAGCCTCGTAAAAGGATTATTGAATATCTTTTTGATCCATCCTGGAATTCCGGAGGACTGGACAGGCTCTCTTGGATCATCAATGTAATTTCTGACGAATTTACCGCAGTCCTCAAGAGCATCGGTCAGACCGTCTTTACTAGTATAAAGCGCTTTGCTGGTAACCTTTAAGACTCCAGTGATAACATCCGTCAAGAACTACCGCTGTATTAGCAAGTGACACAGAAACATAGAACATGCTTAATCGCATACCTTCTGTGTCTTTGCAATCTCTTTTGGATCTACTGCAAGTTTCAGCGTCTTCAAGAATTTGGTGAACCCCTCCCATCCGAAGATAAGCTCCAAACCGGCACCGACAACCTCGAGAAGGGCGAACAAGCCCTTCACCGCCCACTTGATGATTTTCCCAGCGACTTTGAGAACTACCCAGATGACAGGTCCTAACACCTTGACGAAGAGCTTGACTCCTTTTTTGACAACATTTTTGATCATCTCAATAGCATCGCCAAGGAACTTCTCGACTCCATCAACAGCATCGTCAAACCAGCTACCGCCTTCATCACTGCTACTCGATTCGGCAACCTCGGATGATTTGTTCAATTGTCCGTCATTATTCTTTGCAGTCTTGAAGGTGCGGAGCATTGATGCTGCATCTTTGAGCTGATCTTGAGACATACCAACCAGGGCTGGTTGACCGGTGGACAGCTTGGCATTACGCAGCTTTTCTGGATCGTCTAGGGTTGATAAGAGCCGACTCGTTCGTTGCGCGGGATCGACGGAGAATACATGCGTCTTGTAGCCTGACTTCGGTTTGGTTGTGTCCTTTAAAGACACTTGAAACGGGCTACAGCTAGTTTTAGATGCCGATGGGACTGCTACCAGAATGCATCCAGTCTCATCAGGGTTGGCAAGAACTGGTTGAGTCGAAAGAGTGCATCCTTTACCATTGACTACCGCATGGAGCGAATCAGCTGTGATTGAAATCCCATAGTCGGACGGGAGGACATCATCATAGCCATCTGTCCAAATCATTGTAGTAACAAAGGCGTCAATTCTCAAATGCTGAAGAGCTCTTTGAGTAATCTTGTCCTCAACCCACGAGGTTCCAGACGGTACTCGGCGCAGGAAGAACAGGGCGTTGTCCTCAGATGAGGCGTAAAGCAGTTCATTCGTCCCGTGTGACGCATTAAAGCGCGCGGCCAGGTGAGTTACGCCCTTGCGGATGGGCATTCCAGAGGCCTCGAAACTGAACTTCAGCTCAGGCTTTGAGAAGTCTCTTGTACCTTCGATGAAGTAAAGATAGCCCTCATCTGAAACAGCGAAGATGGCCAATTTTGAGTGCCATTCTTGGTCCGGATCTTCCGCCTCAGAAACAACAACCTGCTTGAAACTGACGCTTTTCAAAATAGGTTCTTCCACCATGGTGTCCACATTTTGCCACGAGACGAAGCCAATACCTTTCTCTGCAGCGATGAAGACATCAGTAAACCTATACAAAATCAGAAACTCGGTGTCAAGGGCTGGAAGGAGACTTCAAATACCCAAAGATGTTCAGATGCGAGAAAGCGCTCCGAAGATCACCTAGCTCACCAGCCTTATATTCGAAGCTACTGTAATAGCCACCAGTGGATGTACATCGTTGTCCTACACAACGAAGCCTGCTGCTCAAAGCATAATCTTTAACCATAGACACGAGACCTTCTTCTCTAGTTCCACCTTGTTCGCCTAATATCAGTGGTTCAGTTTGTGTCAGAAGCGACGCAGCTACAGGGAAACTGGATGGAGTCCAATACCATCCATTCGTTGCCTCAGTATGCACGTTATAGATGGTAGCAATCTTATCATCGTGCTGCGCAGTGGAAACAATAACCTGAAACGTCTTCAAACTGCTATCGTCGTTCAAAATTATCTTACATAGTAGCGAGCTTATCGCAACGGCGCCGACACGGTCTGTAGGGATGGTGTTGTCAGGGACCACCGTCCATTGCATGCCTACTTTATATCAGTAATGCTACTACACATCCAGGAGTCATCTACCTGGTTTGTCTTGCTTTCTTGCAGCCGCTTCGTTTTCGAAAATGAAGTTCTCTACTGCAACATCTACAGTGCAGAAGAAGAGCGTGTGGGTTCTCGCATTCGTGGAGGACTTGCAAGCAACCGCTATGTAAAGCAGACTACCAATCTGCACTACATCGAACGTCGTCGCTATGTGGCCGACCGGGGTAAGATCGACACAAAGCCAACCCTCGCCTTGGTGAGTTCCATGTCTCAAGGCGCAGAACGTCTGGTGATATATCAGTAAGCCTACGACTGAGACTCGAAAGGAGATGAATTACGTGGTTCTCGCCAAGACTGAATACAATAGGCAAGGAATCCTTATCGTGCACCAGGCGGATAAGCCCATGTTTTTGAAAGTATTCTACTTGCGCCCTGTAATCGGTGAACTCAGAGCAGATCTCCGCGATGATCGTTTTTCCCCACGGTCTCTCTGGTGATTCGTGATGGGTAGGATTTTGACGAGGGAACGGTAGTCCGGTATCGATTCGAATTGTCTCTGTGAGGTCTAACTGATCCATCGTTTTGCTTTGTAATGAAATGTGCGTCTTAGAGGTCCGTCTTGACGTTTGGTATTCGCTTATTATATCCGTAAAGTAGTAGAGGTGCCCGCGGCCTTGATTTCCTACGTCGTAAGGTGGGCGGCCGCTCTGGCATGATGCACCTTCGACATGCGGGCTGTCACTGTCGACATCGGCGAGACCGAGCTGCATGGAACCGGATGTACAAAATCAAACGTCAGACACATCATTGTGGCTGCAGAAAGCCAGACCAGGAATCTGTCTGTTCCACACTTGTGCATATTGCCTGCTTGCACTACTGCTACCAGCGCTTATGTGATAGACGTGGCACAAGATCAGCGAGCCGACTTTGTAGCCATTCAAGGACTTATCTCACTTCGTAAATTGTCGGCGCATTCATGTCCAATTGAGTTCCTCCAGCACATGAGATAGATCTTTGAGGCTGGCTGAGAGGAAGGGTGTTGCCGTTGACCCTGGTGATTACCCAAGGCACTTCGAGTGCGCTAGTTTCGCGTGACAAGGGCTACCGTAGGTATTGGCTGCAGTAGCGGACTGGGACCACATATGTACCTACAAACTTCGGGCCCATGTTCATGCACCAAGTCCCCAGCCGATTTCGAATGCGCGTCCCCGTTCGCCCCAGCTGCAATACCGCTCCACAAAAGATGCAATGTAGGCTTTAGACCGTGCAGACCCCTATGGAAGCCGATTTGTGAATCGAATTCGGGCTGGATGTTGCCCACGGCACTTAGCTTGCTATGGTAGATTAGGTAGCAATCACGCTGTTAGCTCGGCCTCGAATTTGCTTACTACTCGATACCGACAACATCAAACTATGTGGTGCCCCACCTCTATGTTTCTTCTATTTGTGATGATCTTGCGTCGAAGTAGATGATATAGGATTGTGGTGTGGTAGCAGGCGTGCAGGATTAGAATTGTTTCGTGAACAGCCACATTGAGCGCAAAAAAGGAGTAGTTGGACTGCAGGAAATTGCTGCATACCGGTACTATGAAAAGGCACCAAGTCCTTCAGTCATATTCCTTTAACCATCCTTTACAGATACGTAACATCCTCCGGCTCGTTCCCCCGCAACTAGAACGATTATGATATAGCGTGCTTGCTAGTGGTCTGCCCAAGACCAACTTCACGACCAACTAAATTTGGCAAGCCACGATATGTAGATGCCAGCAGACTATCGCTCACATCTTCCGATGCAAGGCGATTATGATTGACAAGCTTTCCCTGCTCTCGACCTGACACTCTGACTCTGCACGCTACAGGAATTTCGGACATGCCAATAGTCACAGGTCTGCGGTGTGCCGCCACCTGCCACTCATTAACTTGCGCAACGGGGAAATCCGAGAGGATTCGCATGCAGCGGTTAGATAGTGTGTCGCGCACAATAAGAAACAACTTAGCATCTCTATTTAACGATGCATTGCACTCAATAGCGGTCATTGATGAATTGTCTTACATCTCCATTGCGCCCACGAACATCAATTAGCTGAGATCGGAACTTCTTCATAGTAATTTGTGTTCTTCTCTTAAATAGCTGGCTATGTCACCTGTCAAAATCAGTGAGCGGCCAGACACAATTGCTGGTTTTGACCTCGTAGTCGCCATTTCGGAGGAAGCTGTCAATGGTCAGCTTTCGAAGCTATACCGGACAAAGTTGACCCCAGAAAGACTGGTTCCGCCATCGCAACTGAAAAATGTCAAGGCGCAGCATCCCAGTGAACATCTCATAAATCATAAATTCTCGATCCACCTTCTCAACAAGAAACTGAGCACGGCTGGAAACCCGGTATACAGGACCACGGGCATCAACGGCTTCATTGAATGTCCCAAAGTACGTTTTCGGCCGGAGGATTATGATTCGAAGACGGAAGAAGCAGCGGAAAAGTACAAGAAGGCTTACCTCGAGATCACATTCAAGAAGGATGAAGCTAGTGGTGCTGATAGTACCATGGTATACTACGACAAAGATATAGAGAGAAATGAGACAATCGTTCTGAGTGGTTGCACCATGGTCTGGGGAGTGAAAATTGGGAGAAAAGATATCGAAAACGTTATGGAGGGTATGTATTGGAATCGTGAAGCCGATGACGAAGATGTTTCGAACGTATCAAGCTGATTTAAACTGGTAGAAGTCATTAGACCAGCACAAGACCCGAACAGACCTGCGGCGACTGAGAAGAAAGTCACCGACAGATTGGGGCAATATATCGACTCACAGATTTTTACTGTATCAACCATTTTCTGTCTGTTCGAGGAGAAGTCAATGACAGAATCATTCATATTACTGGATAAAAGTCGAAACCCGTATCTTGGGTCTGCACTCGGTGAATTACGATCTAATGTCACTCAATACTTTTGCGATATGGCAAATGAATGGAAAGCAAACAAAGGCACACCGTTCGCAACTACCGAGAATCCGTACATACTAGGCTACGGCATCTCTCAAAAGAAAATCGACGCGAAGTCTATTGCTGGCGAGAACGTATCTGGCAAGGACACCCCAGACTGTTTTAGACCGAAGCAACTATTGATGTCCATCACTCCGGGCGAAGTCAGACCAGAGTGGATGTGTACTTCTGGATCGCTCAATTACTGTCTCCTGACCCATCGCAATTCGCCCGAAGGCCATCAGCCTGTGGATATCGATGAGGCGGACCTGAATGCTGGCATCATCACGGAAAATTTCTTCGACCTCACGAAAACTCTGGGCCGGACCAAAGATGCACAAGGAAATATTCAAGGTCACGATGGTATCATGGCATTTTCCAAGGGCGTATTTTCTGGTCAATGGTTGCGGTCCATTGTCCAGGATCTACTGCCTGACCCAAGCTCTATCGATTACAGAAGTTTTATTGCTAAAGGCTTGCAGAGAGACAATATAGACGATCTGAACATCACCATGGGCAATGTCGAAGACGTAGTTGCGATTGGCAACGGGTGGCAATGGACAAGAAAATGGAGGACCGACTGGATGGATCCACCAAAGGGCCAGGTTAAGGTCGGTCTTGGCAGCGAACGACAGTGTGTACTCGGTATGTAAAACATGTTCAAGCAATTCCACTGCAACTCATTAATATGTTGAAGGGGATTGCCGTGTTGCTATTACATATAGCAGTGACACACACTTAATAAGCAGTGTTCGAGATGGTCTTACCCATCAACGGCGGATTTTCTTTGATATCGAATTCGAAAATAAGTGGGACTATATCATTCAATGTAGAAGCAAGGTTGCGCATCTTTTCAGTGATATTAGTAAGATATCTATGCACATCATACTTACAACACTAATATCTTGTAGGTAAGGGAAACGACTGGCTTAGGGATCACATCCGTGGATTTCAAGAGGCTGACTTCCTGGCCACAGGTAATTTCATGCCGAGTATTTGTTCCTAAAGCTCGAATCCTGACTTCTATAGGAAAGGGAGACTATCTAATGGCCACGAATCTTGCTTTAAGGACTAGATCTCTTGTCCGAGTTGTAATGCATTCGGGGGTTGTCGGTACATGGAACGTGGACGTGGATGAGAGCAACAGCAAGAATCTTTTCAAAAAGGACAATTCGTTCGACTGGACAAGTGGATCAACAGACACTGGTGATTACGGAAACTTCCGGGAGATGAGAAATTTCAATAATTATACATTTACTTTGGGTAGCAAGATCCTCCAAGAGGCGCTGACAGGATGGGCCATGCCAACCAAGGATATCATCGGCGATAAGGTCTACAGTGCCTTTCAAGGGCTAACGACTACGATTATTATGCCTGCGGGTGATGTCTTTACGTTCGCAGGACTAGATTCAGATAAAAGCGGAAACGTTTACACACAAATTAACTTCGTAAACGACGGAGGTTTTGAGGTTACTAAAGGTACTATTGTGCCGGTGCTATAGGTGTACGTCCCTAGGGAAGAAGTAGTATAAAGAAAAATTGATCTGATATCTACAGGAGTATAGCGATAAATGTATACAGAAAAATTATAGTAATGATATATAATATTTACCTAAATCCTTTTTAACCTCTTTTCTTATACTAATAGTAACCTTAGTTTACTTTTCTCTTTTTTCTCTTCTTTTCCTTCTAAATTTCTTTATTATACTCTATACCTATATACTATAAAGCTTAGTAAGATTAAAAAGCTATAAGAATAGTAAGAAAGTATATAGTAGAATAAATCTTTACTAGAATACTTATACTTAGCTACTATTAGGTATAATACTAGCTATAGTAGTTTAGGTATATATTAAGTAGGTATCTACTAAGTATATAGTAAAAGTTATAATAGTATATAGAAAAAAGGTCTACGTTAGGAAAATTGTATCGTTCGACCGCGCTCAAACGAGCTCAATTCTAGCTTAATCTAGCTAAGTAGTTTATTTCTATTCTTAATAACTATTTTAGCCTAATAGCTATTTAAATTCTAATTTATTATGTTTACTTAGCTAATATTCTTCTATATTATACTAAAAGTTAGTTTACTTAATAATTACTTACTAAGCCTATTTTATTTAATGATATTATTAAGAAAGTATATATTTATATAAAATAATTAGTTTAAGCTTATTTAATATAATAAAAAAATAGTTATCTAAATTTAAAATAAAAGTTTAGTGTTCTTACTCTTATCTTAAATCTTACTTAATTTAAATAGGCTCTAGCTCTCTTAAACCTTAATATTTTTTAAATATTATTTAAAAAAACTAACTAAACCTTAAATTTTAGGTTATAGAACTTATTCTTTTAATTATATATACTATAATAATATAGTTATACTACTAATATAATATATTTTATACTTAGTACTATAGACTTAGTACTTAGAGATAGGTAGTTAGAGAGTAAATAAGCCTATTAATAAAAAGCTTTACTACTTTAGGTAATTATATTTTTATATCTACCTAGTAGAATTTTAGAATTTTTAGTTTTTTAAAAAGCTAGAGCTTAGTTCTAAGAGTTTAAAATTTTTTATTAGTAGTATAAATAAGTATAAATAAGTATAAATAAGTACTAGGCTGCCTAAGTAGGCTAATAAAGGAGTATAACTAGCTTAGGCTGCCCTAGCGTATAGAAAGCACAATTAAGCTCTAGTAGCTAGGGTACCCTAGCTCACTCTATATTTTTCCTAATATAGGATTCTAAGAACTTAGAATTTTTTTTTAAAAAAAAGCTAAAACCTAAAAAGTAAGAAAACTAAATAGAAAAAAAAGAGATTTTTTAAACTAAACTATTTAGTAACTAATATACTCTACGGGCAAGCAACGCACACAGGTAAGCAACGCACTTTTACTAAGCCCCTACTAAAAACTAACTTACTTTAGCCTATAATAACCTACTTTAGTACTATAGAATATAAAATAAAATAGAATACTATTTAGAAACTACTTCTACTACTTACTTATATATTTATATATTATACCTAGTCTAATTACACTATCTATAGCGCCTTTAGCTAGGCTTACCTTCTATAGTATATACCTACTTCTTTACTTTCTTCCTATTACTACTTACCCTAAACTTTTATAAAGTAGCTAGATACTTACTATCTTTAGTAGTAAGTACTTTTTTATACTATACTTACTTTCTTTTATATAATTTATAGTATTTTATAGCCTTATTTACTACTTAAAGCTTAGTAATTTCCTTTTAGGCTAATACTAGCTTATATATAATAATTACTACCCCCTTTAAAACCTTTTTAAAGGTCTTAACTATAAAAGTTAGTAAACTATCTATATACCTTTAAATCTTTACCTTTATAAGTATTAATTATAATCTAAGTTTAAAAGTATTACTTAGAGTTTAGAACTACTAAGACTTATTATAGGTAAAGGGTAGTAAAGGGGTACGTAACTAGATATTAAGGCTTATTATAACCTAATCTAGGTTAAATAGGACTAGTCTAGTACCTTAAAAGCCTTTTTAGATATTACTAGGAGTAATTATAGCCTTAAAAGCTGTAATAAAGTAAGGTAGGAACTTAAGTTTAGTAATATAGGTAATATAGTTATATATAAGCTTCTTAGCTTAGTATCTATATACCTTTTTTAAAGGTATAAAATAACCTATATTAAGAGGCTATAAGAGGTAGGATAAGTATAGAGGTATATAAATAGTTATAATCTTATTATCCTTATAGTATTACTAAAAAGTAAGTAACTTATAGCTTTTATAGCTGTTAATAATAAGTAGTTAGTAGCTACTAACTACCTTCTTCTTTATATAAGTATTAAAGTACTTTAACTAGTCTAAACTAAGCTTATTTATTATCTAGCTATTTTTAGAGACTATAATAACCTAATTCTAGGATAGATTCTTTTTTTATACTAGGTAGAGAGGTAGTAGTAGCCTTTAAAGATAATAAAGAGTAGAATAGCCTACCCTATAGTATTAATACCCTAGATAACTATAGTCTACTCCTAGTTACCCTACTATACTACCTTTAGCTATTCTTAATAATCTAAAGATATAATAACTACTCTAGTTAATATTTAGCTTATTATAAAGCCTATTTTATTAAAGTTATATATATTATTATTTAGGATACTATACTAGGCTTTAATACTCTCTATAAGGTAGAACTAGCCTTATATAATCTTTAGATCTTTATATAAAGCTCTTTTATAGTTATACTTATAATTAAACTTTATTTAGAGCTTAGGGTAATATTTAATAAATATACTAGGCTAGTTTATACTAACCTAGCCTAGTTTATGCTTAGTACGTAGAGAATTAGCTATATTAGCTATAGCTATAAGCTAGAGAAAAAAACCTTATAAATCTAGGTTAAGTATATATTTAATAATTACCTCCTCTTTAATCTAGTCTAGCTTTCTTAAATTAGGTATATAATCTACTTAGAAAGGTTATCTAGTATATTACTAATATAGTATTACTTTAAAAACGTTATAGATAGCTATAGCATATTAAATTAAGAGGTTTACGTCTTATTTAAGAGCCTAAAGTATAAGCTATATCTAGTATTTATTAGAAGGCTACTTCTAGTATTATTATTAATATATTATATAGGTAGGTAGGATTTAGTAGGGGCTTAGTAAAAGTACGTCGCTTGCCTGTGTGCGTTACTCGCCTATAGAGTACGTTAGTATATATATCTATCTATAATAATATATAAAGTTTCTATCTATAATATTATTATTAGATATAGTACTACTATTATAAGTAATAAAAAAGTTTTTTTTCTTAATAAAGTACTAATAGTTAAGAACTAACTATTATCTATACTAGAAAGATAATAATTAACGTAGGGTAATAATTATATAATCTAGTATCTTACTAAGAAATTATATCTTACTAAGAAAATAGATACTACTATATCTTAAGATATTATAATATCCTTAATATCTAGAAATATTAGAGAATAATAAAATATTATAGATATTAGATTAGATAAGAATAAATATATAAGGATAGAAAGGTTTTATTATTATACTTATTATAGTTAACTTAAATAATTTATTCTCTTATATAGATTAATTCTTATTATTCTAGTAATAGAATTAAATTATCTAAACCTAATTACTATAATACTTACTTACTCCTAAGAAACTTACTTCTAAAAGCTTTTAATATTAGTATTAGGTACTAGCCTATATAACTAGCCCTAAGCTAGTTTAAAAGGGTATAGTATCTTAAATAAGATATTATTATATAGAGTACTATATATACTTATTAAATACCTAGTTATAATAGATAACTAATTTATTATAGCTAATTAGATACCTAATAATTAGTCTTATATATCTTAGTATAAACTAGAATTTGGAGTAGTATAGCTAAGCCTTAGTTATAATACTTTAACTACCTATAGATAAGAAAGTTAGTACTTATAAGATAGATTAAATAAAGAAAATTAAGATAGTTATAAATACCTAGGATTACTTATCCTAAGGTAATAATATCTATATCTAGATAACTATATTATAAAAGAGTAAATTATACTATAAGTAGTAAACTTCCTTCTATTACTATATATTAGTAACTAGTCTATCTAGTACCTATAATATAAGTCTTTTAATCTATTTTTTCTATATTAATCTATTATAGGTTCTATTAAAGCTAAAGTTATAGGATTAATCTAGTATTTTTTAGAGTAAATTAATTAGATTAATTCTATAATCCTATCTGTTAATTAGACTATATACTACAGTACTTAATTACCTAATCTTTAGATTACAGCTAATTAAAAAGCAGCTAAGACGCTACCTTAAGGATTATTACTCTATAATCCTAATTATATAATATTAATTATTTATATCTAATATTATCCTTTAATATACCCTCTAGGTTATTAATTATTAATTAGTAACCTATATAGAGATATAGATACGTTAGATTAGTACTTAGCTCTAGGCCTCTAATCTAATCCATAGTTCTATTATTTTATTAAGGTAAAGGTAAGAAAATTTTCTAATTAGTTTAAACGTATTTACGCGTACGTACTTAGAGGTAAATAAACCTCTACTACTCTAATCCTCTATTTCTTTTCTACTTTTCTTTCTACTTAATACTAGCTATATTCCTATATATATCCTTATCTACCTTTACTTATAATATCTAAGCTTTTATCTAAATTTTAATTACTATACTACCTATATATTACTCCTCTTACTTCTATATTTTTAACTAACTTATAATTCTATATACTTAGAACGTTAGAAAAATTGTCTTATTCAACCGCACTTAAACGAGCTTAATCCCAGCTTAATCTAGCTTAGTAGTTTATTTCTATTCCTAATAACTATTTTAGTTTAATAGCTATTTAAATTCTAATTAATTATGCTTACTTAGCAGATATTCTTCTATATTATACTAAAAGTTAGTTTGCTTAGTAATTACTTACTAAGCCTAGTTTATTTAGTAATATTATTAAGAAAGTAGATATTAATATAAAATAATTAGTTTAAGCTTATTTAATATAATAAAAAAATAGTTATTTAAGTTTTAAAAAAAAGTGTTAGTGTTCTTACCCCTGTCTTAAATCTTGCTTAATTTAAAATAGCTCTAGCTAGCTAAAACTTTAATGTTTTTTAAATATTATTTAAAAAAACTAACTAAACCTTAAATTTTAGGTTATAGAACTTATTCCTTTAATTATATATACTACTATACTATAGTTATACTATATAAAATACTTAAGTATTAAGTATAACTTATTAACTTAGTAGATTATAGAGATAGGTAGGTAGCCTTATAGAAGGCTATTAAAAAAAAGGCTTACTACTTTAGGTAATTATATTTTAATAACTATCTAATAGAATTTTATAATTTTTAGTTTTTTAGAAAGCTAGAGCTTAGATCTATAAGTTTAAAATTTTTTATCAGTAGCACAAATAAGTATAAATAAGTACTAGGCTGCCTAAGTAGGCTGATTTAGGAGTATAACTAGCTTAGGCCGCCCTACTATACAGTAAGCATAATTAAGCTCTAGTAGCTAGGGTACCCTAGCTTACTCTATATTTTTCCTAATAAAGTAATAGTAGTCTACTTAGAGTAGTAAAAGTAGTAAGTAAAAATATTTAGTAAAAGTACCTATAGCGTTAGGAAAAATATATAGTAAGCTAGGGTACTCTAGCTACTAAAGCTTAATTATGCTTACTATATACTAGGGTAGCCTAAGCTAGTTATACTCTCTTATTAGCCTACTTAGGTAGCCTAGTATACGCTATACTATAAAGTTAATAGTAATATATATTATTTTATAGTAATATAGGTAGTATTATTATAGTAATAAAGGTTTTTATTATTATTATATTAACTAAGATTTTATTCTTTATAACTTGAGAGTAATTAGAATATTATCTATAGTTTTAGCTATACTATATAATATAACTAGTATATTATATTTAAAGTAAATTATAGTATTATTCTTATATTAGCTATTATATATACTACCCTAATATATATTTTAGTTATACTAGTAAAGTTAATATATATAAATAAGCTACTATAACTACTTTATCTAAGTATTTTATTATTTTATAGCTTAATATAGCTAATATATTATATCTTATAGTTTCTAATATAAATAAGATTAAAAGGTTCTATTATTAATACTCTAATCTAGCTACTATATATTTATTACTAGTTAACTATACTATAACTCTTCTTCTTTTAGCTTTCCTAAAACTAAAGTATCTCTAGTATAATATTAACTTTAACCTTATCTAGTTATCCTTTTACCTATTCTATTATACCTTTTAGCTTTTTATTATTACTAAATATAATATCTCTTCCCTTTTTCTTATATACTACTACTTATACCTATACTTTCTTTAACTTCTTTTCTCTTACCTATTTATTTTTAACCTAAGTAAGTTACTTAAAAGTAGCTATATACTTATCTATAATATATAGTATTTTAAGCCTTATTTTAGTTTTATATTTCTTATATATTAAGGTTATATATAGAGTAATAGTATTTATAATACTACTAGCTCTATTTATACCTTTATCTATATTACTAAAAGTAAGTCTATCTACTAGTAGAAAACTATTATTAGTACTTATTTACTTTTATAATTTCTTACTTATCTATATCCTCTAGGTATTAGGCTATACTTACTACTATCTAGTATAATAATAGTTATATCCCTATCTCTATTTTTCTTAATAAGATTATTATTTTATATAGTAGGTATATTTTCTATACTATTTAATAATATATTATATACTAATAACTTATTAGTAAGTAGGGGTATTAACTAGTATTATATAGTATTAAGTAAATTATTATTCTCTTATTTACTTATTAGCTAATAATACTTTACCTAGAATATATAAGTATTATTTTACTAAATAGGCTATCTAGATATCTTTTTAGTTTATTATAAAAGATTTAGCCTAGTTATCCCTACTAGGACTGTATATATTTAGCTTATCTATATTTATTAAGTCTAATAGATTATCTATAGTATTCTTTATTATATTATCTACTATAGGGATTAAGTTTATTATACTATAATTAGCTAATATATACTTTTTAATTATTTCCTAAAAGAGGATACTTAAAGCCTTATACCTAACTTTAGTTTATCTTAGCTATAATTTAGTAATTATAATATATAAGCCTATTAATATTAGATTCATCTCTTATATAAAGAGTACTTACTTAATACTAGCTTTAGTAATACTTTCTATACTATATATTAACTAGTTTTATATTTACTAATCCCTAGCTATAGTAGTAAACTAAAATATACTACTATACTTATTATTACCTTTATAATAATACTCTTACCTAGTTCTTCTTTTAAAATTATAGTCTAAAAAAGTAATTATATAAAAAGACCTTTTATAATTACTACTACTATAATTTTACTATAAAATTATTTATTTTCTAGCTATATAGAGTTAGTAGTTTTTATATTAAAGTATAGTAAAGAAGTAGACTTACTATATCTTAATTAGGTAATAAGAAAGCTAGGTTCTTAAGGTTTTTATATACTAAATCCTTTAAGTTTATTATATAGGTATTTAGTTAGTAGTACTCTATAATAAGCTTTTATATTATATTAGCTATACGTATATAATATAGTAATAGATTATTATATATCTATAAATAGTTAATATCTATATTTTAATATATAACTTAGTTATATACTATTTACATTACTACTAGTTTAGGGTATTCTAATATTCCTAATCTTTACTTCTTTTATTATACTCTTTTTTAGTATTCTATATATTAACTATTATATTAAGGATTATATTCCTATCTTTTTTAATATATTTATATAGATTCTATTATTTATAGAGTTTATTTAAAGTTAATAAGGTTACTATTAGCCTAATTATATAGCTCTATATAACTAGCTAATCTACTTTAGATAGAGAACTTACTACTTACTATAGAAGCTACTCCTATAGAAAGTATAAATTAGGTTAGATATCTTAGAGCTCTATCTTCCTAAGACTATAGCTTTCTAAGTTTAAACTACCTCTACTATTCTAACTTTTACTAAGTTTACCTATAAACTATTAATATATATATTTATATATATTCTAACTAGTATACTCTATATAGTATTATTATATATCCTTATATACTTCTATTAGGATAAATCTCTATTTAGTCTCTAACTTAATAATATAGGGGTTTTATAGTATCCTTAGAGGCTAGATAACTTACTTTAAATTAGTATCTACTAGATAGTTTGCTTTCTATATTAATCTTTATTAGGATACTTAGATAGGAAATATATACTAAAAAAAGGACCTAATTTACTAATATTATTATTATCTTTAATAATAAAAGGCTACTAGTATTAGGGGTTATTAGCTTTTCTACTATATACTACTATTTTTAAAATATACTAGATTAATACTAGCTATATTTATATTTTATTAATATTTTTTACTATAGTTTATACTAATAACTCTAATATTATAATATTTATTTAACTTATAGGTATATTTACTTAATTACTACCTTATTAGAGTAGCTAGTTATTAGATATATAGATAGGGATCTTAGTTATAATTCTTTTAGTTATACTATTCTTTTTAAGAACTTTAATATATTAGGAAAAATGTAGAGCAAGCTAGAGTACCCTAGCCGCCAGAGCTTAATTGTGCTTGCTGTACGGTAGGGCGGCCTAAGCTAGTCGTACTCCTACATTAGCCTACTTAGGCAGCCTAGTACTTGTTTATACTCGTTTATGCTACTAATAAAAAATTTAAAAGTTATAGATCTAAGCTCTAGCTTTTTAAAAGACTAAGAATTATAAAATTCTATTTAGTAGTTATTAAAATATAATTACCTAAAGTAGTAAGCCTTTTTATTAATAGGCTTCTTTACTCTCTAACTACCTATCTCTAAGTACTAAGTCTATAGTAGTACTAAGTATAAAGTATATTATATAGTATAACTATATTATAATAGTATATATAATTAAAGGAAAAAGTTTAATAACCTAAAATTTAAGGTTTAGTTAGTTTTTTTAAATAATATTTAAAAAACGTTAAAGTTTTAGCTAGCTAGAGCTATTTTAAATTAAGCGAGATTTAAGATAGGGGTAAGAACACAAATCTTTTGTTTTCAAACTTAAATAATTAATTCTTTATTATATTAAATACGCTTAAACTAATTATTTTATATTAATATTTACTTTCTTAATAATATTACTTAATAAAATAGGCTTAGGAAGCAATTACTAAGTAAACTAACTTTTAGTATAATATAGAAGAATATTTACTTAGTAAGCATAATAGATTAGAACTAAAATAGCTATTAAACTAAAATAGTTATTAGGAATAGAAATAAACTACTAAGCTAGATTAAGCTAGGATTGAGCTCGTTTAAGCGCGGTCGAACGATACAATTTTCCTAACGAACTATTATCTAATAGTAGCACGTCTTAATTTATAATACTATCCCTACTACTAACTAGGTTATTATAATATATACTTTTATCTAATTTACAGCCCCTTCTACCTCTAATATACCTAATAAGATTATTATAGATAACTAAAGATTTATAATAATAATAGTTTAGTAGGAAGAGTTAAAATAGTTATTAAACTAAGTATAGTAAATAGTATACTTAGAATAGTAATTTAGTATGTCTGTTAGGGAATAGTAAGTATATATAGGAATCCTAAAGCTTAGATATTATTAGGTTTTTAGTTAAAAGGTTCTTTATTATATATAAGTAGGAGTAGTAGTAAGTAAAGAAGTATAGAATCTAGTTATAGTAATTCTATTATTTACTATAAATTTCTTTTAGAACTACTATAAACTGTATATAAGGCTCTAGAAATAAAGGTAGACTATATATATAAGGCCCTAAAAACTAGGTAAATTATATCTATATTTAGCTAAGAAATATATTATTTTATTACGTATAGTATTACGTATATTATCCCTAATAGTAGTTATTATAATTACTAATAATTAATACTAATAGATATAATTAATATAAAGTACTATAATTAATATAGTAGTCCTAATTATAGTAGCTAAGCTTTAGGATACTATACTAGGTATTAAGTAAAAAGGTATATACTTACCTATTAAGCTACTATAGGCTAATATTAAACTATATACTAGTATACATCTCTATAATTATATATATATACCTAATCCTATTATAATTATACTTTTAAACCTACTAACTTAGCTTTAACTCTTAACTTTATACCTATAAATAATAAAGGTTAAAACACTATAAAGCCCTATAAACTCTACTAAATACTTTAGTATAATAATAGTAAGGTAAAAGCTATAATAGTATATATAACTAAGACTATTACTTTAATATTATAGGTTTAAGCCTACTAAAAGTATTACCTAGTAAGGTTTTACTCCCTTTATCTATATAATATCCTAGTCCTTATTATAGTAATAAGGAAATAGCTATCTAACCTAGGTAGTAGATTAGGAGGCGTATAGCGTATTTAATATGTACTAAACTAGCCCTTTCTAATTAATAGCTACCTTTATATAATATCCTCTATAATAAGGATTACTAAGGTAGTAAGGAAATTTAAGTAGGGGTTTAATAATATATCTCTACCTTAAATAAGTATAGTTTAAAGTATAGATTATATACTTACTTATAATAGTATTATTCTAGGCTAATAGCTTACTATTAGTGTATTAGTATAATAGAGGAATTAAATTAGGTAGGTAGTACGCTACTATCTTTAAGTATAGCCTAAATATATATATATAATCTCTAATAAAAGAGTTAGTAATAGTAGTAGAGGAAGAGGTATAAGGGAGATAGTGTTATAAAGTAGTTATAATAATTACTAAGGCTTAATAAAGTGTTGTAATATTTAAAATTATATATCTAACCCTATAAAATAACCTTATAACTTTAGCTAATATTAAAAAATACTATACTTTTAGGATTATTATAGTTTTAGTATAAATCTTTTCTAATTTTCCTAACTAAATAGAGGAGGTATACACTAAATTATAGTAATATTAGAATCTCTAGATACTATAAGGCTAGCCCTATTTTAGACTTATAGTAGGCTTAGTAGTTAAATTTAATAGTATATTTATCTTATTAGGCTTAGAGCTGTATATTTACCTTAGTAGTATTAATATAAGGTTAAGGATAAACTATAGTAAAGCTAATACTAAAGTCTAATATACTTATAGTAAAGGACGTTTATATTAGTAGTAGTTACTTTAGGTACTAAAGAAATAGTAATTTTTATAATAAATTATAGTATTTTATTAATGTTATAATACCTATATATATAGATTACTATTAAAATTAGTATATACTTTTATACTCTTAATATAAAGATAGTATTATAGATTTATATATTTATATTAGAATTAAGTATTTCTCTAGTTACTCTTATATAGTATAGTTAGCTAGAATTTTAAGCTAACTATATAGACTACTACTATTTTAACTACCTAGTTTAACTATCCCTCTATTATTCTTATTACTCTACCTCTAGTATCCCTTTATTATCTTAAGTTAAGCTAATTACTAAGTTTAGAGAATTTTACTATTATTAGTTAAATTATATAGTATAGTATAGTTATAATAGATTATAGTAATATTATAATTAGCGCTGTTAGGGGAGTAATAGTAAACTTAAATCTAATTAGTTATACTACTTCTATTAAAATAAGCTATAATATATTAGTCCTTTCTCTAAAAGTTATAGTATATAATATATAGTTACTTACCTAAAATACTAATAATCCTAATAGGATTATTATAATTATAGGAGGTATTCCTACTAGACTATCTAGGTACCTACTTAATTAGACTAGGATTATTTAGAAAGGTAATGTTAATAAAGTAATAGATAGTCTTATTACTAATAGAGATAGCCTAGTATAGCTTTACACTAATATTAAACTTATATATACTATCTCTATTATTACTATAATTATTCTAATTATCTTTTTTAATATTAAAACTAGAGTAGGTTTTTATTTATATAGTTATAGTAGAGTAGGAGTAGAGTAATTAGGAAAATATATTTTCTATAAGAAAGATATATAATATAAGAAGATAGATATAGGGTAGGTACTATTTTATAAAACTATATAAGGGAGCGTTTATATAGGTAAGTCTAAGTTTACCTTACTACTAGAATTAAATAATAGTTACTAGAATTAAATAATAGTAAAATTGCTATATATATTAGTAATTAACTAGTAAGTTAAGTTATCTAATTTATAGTCTAACTATAGCTCTTAATATAAACCTACTTCTACCTTACTATAGATTATAAGAAAAGACTACCTACCTATAGCCTATTAAATACTAGCTACTATACTAACTATATATATATAGAAGCTAAGGATATTAAAGATAGGAATAGTATTATCTATATTATTATCTAGAGTAGGGAGATAATAGGTTATAGGTAATCTTTATATAATAGGCTATAATAATAGGGCTTATATTAATAAGATAGTATATTTTTATAGCTAAGACTTCTATAAGTATTTTAGTAAAGATAATATTATCTAACTATTTACTAATAATTAGGGCTATATAATTATAATATTTTATAGTAAACCTACTCTTACTATAGTTAGTATACTATATATAATATATCCTTACTTCTTACTTTTACTACCTAGTTTAAGTATATAACTAATTTCTATCTACTTTTAGGTAGTAAGTATAATAACTACTATAATACTACTATATAAATAATAATATTAACTATATACTCTAAGTATAAACCTAAAAGACTAGTAGCTAGATAAAGGACTATCTATAGTAACTCTACTATATCTAGCTCTAATAGAGCTAACTTAGATAGAACTAATATATAAGGGCCTATAAAGAAAAATATAACGTTATCTAGCTTTTACCCTATACCTTTATTAGCTATTTAGATACTTAAAGATATAATAGTATATAGAAATATAGTAGGTATACTATAGTTAGTAGAAGTACTAGGTAGCTAGGAGTAATATAAGTATTTAAAGAATATTATATTACACTGTATTAATATAGTAGGTAAGCTATTTAAGTTAGTTAGACTAAATAAATTATAAGATATAATAATTATAAAAATATCTATTTTTACTATAATAAAGAGTAATAATAGTTCTCTTCTTATAGTTTTAGATTATATAAATACCTAGGAACTACTTAAATAATTCCTAAGTAATTACTTTATATTTTAATATAATCTAGTCCTACTATTTTATTATACTTAGTTTATTACTTTTATAGTATAAGAGTAGTATATTATCTATATAGAATAATATAAAGAACTTTTAATCTTAATTAAAGAATAAGTATAGTTCTTTCTTTAAGGGGTTTAGGCTAATACTTTATAGTAATTCTAATAAATTCTTTATACTAAAGTAGTAGTAAATCTCTTAGTTTATAAAGTACTTAATTAAGTTTTATATACTAATCCTCTTACCTAAATTTATCTAATATTTTATAGATTACTAAACTTTTTACTATAATCTCTATATTAAGAAATACTTCTATAATATTATATTATTTAATCTCTTAGATTAAATTAAGTAGAAATTACTGTTACTATTCTAAATAAACTTACTACTAGTGTTGCTAGATATATTAAGTTAAGTAAGTCTTTATCTTAGAGATTACTTTAGATAATAATCTTTACTTTATACTTTAGGAAGTATCTATTCTTATTAAATTTATATATAAATACCTATTTAAGTAGTAGTTATTAAAGGATAATATTAGATGTAAATAATTAATATTACGTAATTAGAATTATAGAGTAACGATCCTTAAGGCAGCGTCTTAGCTACTCTATAGATTAGCTGTAATCTAAGGATTAGGTAATTAAGTACTATAGTATATAGTCTAATTAACAGATAGGATTATAGAATTAATCTAATTAATTTACTCTAAAAAATACTAGATTAATTCTATAACTTTAGCTTTAATAGTTATAAGCCTAGCTTCCTAGGATTGCAGAATTAATTCTTACTACGTAATTAGACAGCTAAGCTATAGTTAAATTTAAATCTAGAAATTCCTACCTCTCTCTATTAAATATTTTTAATCTACTATTCTATAATAGATAATAATCTAAAGATTAGCTTAAACTAGGTTATCCTAAAGGTAAGAATAGACTAGCTAATATAGTATACCTAGCTTAGAATCTACGCTCTTAATAAAGTAATCTAGGAATATATTAATCTAGATACTCTAATAGTTACCCCTATAAGTAAGCTTAAACTAATCTATCCTAGAGATCCCTCTAAAACTAACTAAAGCTATCTTTCTACTAACCTTAACTACTAAGTAGATTAAAAAGAATAATAATATATTTAAAGCTAAAGAAGATATATATAAGCTTATAAATAATATATATATTAAGGAGGTCTAAAAATATAAAGTAGCTATAGTAAAATAGAGTATACTCTAATCTAAACTTAGGAATATATAAGATTAGATTAATAAGATAGTTCTTATAGAGCTTATAGCCCTAGTAATAATTAAAATACTAAGTAATAATTAGTTAACTCCTTAAGTATTAATTTAATACTTAAAAACTAATTTAGTACCTACTAATAGTAATACTTAGTATCTTATTTAATAGTAGTATTATACTTACCTTAAAAAAGTAAAAAGTAGTTAGATTAATCCTAAAAGGTAGTTCTCTAAGTAGTAGTTAATCTATAGAAAAGCCTAGGCCTTTAATATCTTAGATATATAAAGATTATTAGCTATATTAGACTTCTTAGATACTTTAGCCTCTTAGATTACTCCTAATTAGTTATAGACTATATATTAAAATATTACTATAGAGACTATACTTAGGTAATAAGAACTAACTATTAATTAACTTACTTAGGTATTTATACTAATACTCTAGGACTAGGTAATCTCTACTATAAATAGTAAAAGGTAGTATATCTTTATAATATTTTTAAATAAAACACCCTAACCTACTAAGAAAGAATTAGCCTTAGCTAGCTAATCCTACCCTTATAGGATAGATAGAATATACTTCTAGCCTATAATTAAATACTAAAGACTCTAGACTACTATTATAGGATTATCTCTATCTACTAGTCTACTAATTAAACTTACTAAGTATAAGATTAAAAAGATTAAAGAAAATCTAGCTAAACCTAAATAGGTAGATCTTTATAAAAAGATTAAGTAAGGAGGATAGAAAAATACTCTATCTTCTAGCTTAAGTAAGTATCTATCTAGTAACTTTCCTAGTAGTCTAATTACTACTATAATTACTTAGGATTAGAATAAAGATAGAAAAGTATTTAATATAATATATATATAAGAATACTCTTCTTACTAATTATTTAATCCTAGATAATAGAGGATTAATATATATTATTAATAATAAAAAGCTACTTATACTAGGTACTTATAAACCTATAATTAGAGATACTATAGATATAGGATTATTAATAATCCTAATCTTAGGATTAGAAGATAGGCTACTTAAGAACTTCCTTAATAAGAAAGAATAGCCTAAATACTAAAGATCTCCTACTTAAGAATATAAAATTAATTAAAGGTTTCTATATAAATATTATTTTAGAAGCCCTCCTATAAAAGACTAGTATTTAGTTAATAGGATTAGATTATACTTTAAGATTTAGAATAGAAAAGGAGAATATAGTACTTACTTAGCTATGTAGAAGCTATAACCTTACTTTTACTAAATATAAGCCTTATAATCTTTATCCTATCCTTTAGAATATTATAAAAGTAGTAGTAATATTATCTATAAATAAGGTATAATTAGGGGATAAGGATCTTTAGTATAAATAATTAGGTTACCTTAGTTAATAAGTACTATAAGTACTTATAAAGGTAGCCTAAAATATTTTAATTAATAGAATATAAAAGATTAAGTATAAAGATTACTTAATAACTTATATAAAGTAGGTAATCTCTTATAAACTATATAGAAAGATTACTAAAGGCCTTTCTATTATATCTCCTAGAACCTATTTAATATACCTATAGGATAGTTATATAAGGAATAGTTACTAATTATTAAAGAAGATTACTTAGGAAAGCTAAATAATAATAATTTAAAAAATAAAATACTTTCTAAGGTCTTAAGAATAATCTAGAATTTTATAGTAATAGTTAAAACTAAGTATAGATTAAGGATTATTAAAATCTATTAAGATAATAATATAGTAACTCTACCTTAGAGAGGGTAATTAAGATATAAAGACTAGGTAGATAAGAAAGGGATTATAGTTAAACTACTACTACTATATATATATTAGCTAAATAGCTTAGCTAAATAAGTAAGATAAGAATTAATTATAAAAAGTATTAAAATATAATTAAGTACTAATCTACTAAGGAAGTTATAGCTAGTAATTATAGATACTATAGTATATCTATATAGTATATACCCTATATAGGTCTATAACTATAAATCCCTAAATAAAGTCTTAGATTAGTAGTTTTAATAGTACTTTTATTAGTACTTACTACTAGTAATTAGAAATAAGACTACTAATCTCTACCTAGATTAGAGTAGGATATATATATATAGCTACTAGGTATATCTACTTAATTATAACTAAGTAGCTAGGCATAACTAGTATAGATTTAAAGTTAATCTATATAGCTATATTAGATATTTAGTAGAATATAAAGCCTCTAATATCTACTTAATATAGGTACTAATATTAGATTAGGTAATAATATTATAAGATATAACCTTTAATAAGTAGCTCTTCTATATAGGAAATATAGAAAATAAGATACCTATTAATAAGGTAATTAAACTTATTAAAATACTCTATAATAGAGAATTAATTAATCTAGGAGAAGAGCTTAAACTTTTTCTTCCTAAGTAATAAGTAGTAATTTAAGAAGATTATTTAGCTACTAAGTAGGATCTTAGGGGTAAAGATCTTATAATTAGTAGTATTAAGGATAGCCTACCCTATAGTAATTAATTAAGATTAAGAAACTATATAGAATAAATATAAGGCTAGTAAGTATTTAAAAGTATATATAGATTAAGAGATTCTAATTAGACTTACTATACCTAAAGCTATACTAGAAATAGATACTTTAAGATCTAATTACTAAGATTAGGTTAGATCTAGCTACTATTAGGAAGTATACCTACCTAAGGAAGATAGAATAGCTAATTAAGGGGATTATATAGGATCCTATAGTATAAGGTGTAAGTACCTACCTACTTAAGAGCCTATATAGGAGTACTTAGCTCTTCCTATAGATTAATCTAACTATATATATCCTTTTAGTACCTTAGGTTAACTAAGAAACCTAGTTCTACTAGTACTATAAAGTAGTTAGTAATTAAGAGGAGTAGTACTAGAGATTAATTAATACCTAAGTATATATAAACCTCTCTAATATAAATAAAAAGATTCTAATTATAATAATTAAATAGGAGGTAGATTAACTAGAGGTATATATATATTAATTATAAATTAACTATATAATCTTTTCTATATATACCTAAATAGTATTAAGGAATTAATAGATAATTAAGATAGCTATAAAACTATAAACTTAATAGTAGTATTAGTAATACTTAATAATCTACCTATATTAAAATAAAAGGATTATCTATACTAGGATAATCTACCTAATACTCTAAGTATATAGAAGTAGCTACTATAGTATCTATATAAGATACTATTTAAAGAAGTATTAAGAAAAGAGATTAATTAGCTATATAGTAAAGGAACTTAGACTAAAATTCTAAGATTAGAAATAAGTAGCTATCTACTACTACTTAAATAGGTATTTATATATAAATTTAATAAGAATAGATACTTTCTTAAATATAAAGTAAAGATTATTATTTAAGGTAATCTTTAAGATAAAGACTTACTTATCTTAATATATATAGTAATACTAGTAGTAAGATTATTTAGAATAGTAATAGTAATTACTACTTAATTTAATCTAGAGATTAAATAATATAATATTATAGGAGTATTTCTTAATATAATAATT